>PNEQ01009610.1:0-25275 GCA_003012365.1 Medauroidea extradentata
GCACCTGGCACATCACGGCACATCTGCCGCAGTGGTGCTGTGGCTGCACCTGGCACATCACGGCACATCTGCCGCAGTGGTGCTGTGGCTGCACTTGGCACATCACGGCACATCTGCCGCAGTGGTGCTGTGGCTGCACCTGGCACATCACGGCACATCTGCCGCAGTGGTGCTGTGGCTGCACCTGGCACATTCCGGCACATCTGCCGCAGTGGTGCTGTGACTGCACCTGGCACATCCCAGCACACCTGCCACAGTGGTGCTGTGGTTGCACCTGGCGCATTCCGGCACACCTGCCGCAGTGGTGCTGTGGCTGCACCTGGCGCATTCCGGCACACCTGCCGCAGTGGTGCTGTGGCTGCACCTGGCACATCCTAGCACACCTGCCACAGTGGTGCTGTGTTTGAACCTGGCGCATTCCGGCACACCCGCCACAGTGGTGCTGTGGCTGCACCTGGCACATCACGGCACATCTGCCACAGCAGTGCTGTGGTTGCACCTGCCACATCCGGCACACGACCTGCTGTTATCGGACACTGCCAGCTGCCGGCCAGACACCGTGTGTCATGAAGCGTGCAGAGGTGAACTACGAGTGCTGTAGTCATCTAGACTCCAGTTGTGATGATTTGCGTATATCTGTCCCTCAGCAGATGCTGCAACGTGCACAGCTGTCTTTGTACAGTGTACATCTTGCCCTGAGCTGGGCCGACGAATCAGTATCAACCAGCGACCTGGTCATTAAGACTCTGAACAAGCTCACACGCGCGTACTGTACATAGTTGTGTGCAAAAAAAAATATTCGTGTTCTGCACGGCACGTGTTCACTTGTATTGATTTCTTGTCTTGCCAATCACTCTATTTTAATAGCCTCTCCCTTTAACATACACCAATGGCTATAAGACCTTAAGGTGACTGTGCGACAATTAAAGTATGGACTTGGTTTGGCAATTATTGTCGTGGAAAAGGAGACAAATTTTCTAAAAGTAATGTGCAATGAATTTACCTTAACAGTGCTCCTGAATAAATTTATTTCCCAGGTTTAAAAACCATTATTCATCCTAATTTTAATTAGAAATGTATACTTAGTATTAATATATGTTAAAGATGTAATGTTCCCGTGTGGAAACCTGCCATAGTGATAACAGTTAACTTTGATACAGCATAACAGCAAAATGAAGCAAGTCATAAAAACCAGTATGTTGCTGATCAGTGTTTTTATTTTGAATTATTAAAATTTCTACATTCAAATGCAGGGTGCACAAAGTAAATACTAAGGTGCTCAGGAAGAATTGTATAAGCAAGTTAAACACATAAATCACATTTAACATTTTGAACCTAGTGTCAAAAGAGGGCAAACGATTACAGTAGATCATAAAGTACTGTACTACTGTGGACATACGCCATTGCAAAATTATGTCGTGCTAGAAATCTTGTGCTCTTAAAACTCAAGTGCATTTTTTTATTTTATGGTAACGATGTTCTATAATTATTTAAAACTTTTAAATCGTCAGTATCCGTTGCTGCATATAAAAAGAGAAACAAAACATAAGTAATAATCATATATTATTTAAATACTAAGTATTCTTTTAATTCCACTTTTGTTTAGTTTCCCATCTTATGTGTGGCCAAAAAGAGTGTTCTGATAAAACCTTCAAGTATTTAGGTGGTGTTATTAATCATGTGCATTATTTTGAAGAACGTGCTTTTTTCTGCCACTTGCTAAATAGTTCCAGTATAAAAACTAAGAAGGAGAAAGCTAAGCCAAAGCATAGAAGGAAAAGAGCCCCACTAATGTGTTGTACTCGGAGTTGCACAGGGCCTTCGTTTGGCAACGTGGCACTAGTAGAGACTGCAATCTGCAGTCTTGCCTGGTACTGTCTTGCCAAAAACCCTTCCCAATAGTTTAAAATGCCTGATTCCAGGAGCGGATTCATCAAATTGTCAAGTTTTTCAGTGAGTGGTGATCCCTTTCTCAACAGCATTACCATGTTTCCACCGTACAGGTTGTCCTTCATAACACGCAGATACTGCATAGAAGCTTCGCTCAAGTAGTCTGCAATAATAAAATTCCCTGCAACATTTTCCCCCAAGAATTAGAATCATGTAATATAACATGTGCGGTAAAGCCAGTTTCTTAAAATACAGTTAATTTTGCATAGGATGCCACGGTTGGCACCGGTATACTACAGGATTAAGGGGTATTGATCACTACCACCTTGGATTTATCTGTTTCTTCTCGATAACTTCTGTTCCAGTCGATATATCAAACTTTTTTGTCATGACAGGGCATAGATACAAACTTAATCAATTTTCTGTAATTGTTGGAACCATAATATATTCATTATTTTGCAACGGGAAACAGCTGAAAAGGAAAAATTGCTTTATTTACGGGAGCGACTACAGAGGCCGCAACATTAATAGAAACAATGTCATATGGATTCCAAAAAGTGAATGAAACAATAAACTAGCCACAAAACTATTGACTTGGTTTAGTCATACAGAGCATAATATTGCCGAATATTGAGGATCGATTGGAGGTTGCACATTAGGGCTGCAACGAGGGTTAAACAACTTCTGAAAATAAAATTGAAAAAGGAAACCAACTACGGAAATGTCAGAATATTAATAGAACGATATTACTATTACTGTTATTTATTTTTTTCTAAGAGAAAGAATGATAGAAAAGTTATTTTGATAGGCCTACAAGATAAAATTCAGGCAGTTTGAAACAAATTTACATAAGTGACAAAACCTAATATTTGGAGATACGCGAGACTCGTTAACGATTTTGTTTACTTTGTGGAAAATGAAAACAAGTGTACATGCTTATTTGAGCTACTTCCTAGCTTCCTATTGCCCGGTTTAAGAATTATGCAACAATATGTGTTTTCAGTTTGGAGGCTGAGGGATGCAAGGGCACATACACCTGATTGGTTCCAAACGGTACACTTGTGTGATCTGGCGATTCATCGCATGTGAAATTTGATACGTAAATATTTGTTTGCAACACAAAAAAATTACAAATATAAGAATTAAAGAAGATAAACAATTAAGTAGGAGTGGCGATAGTGAATAAAATTAAAGTAGTGATACGGACACAAAGAAACTACAGTAGTAACGTCTGCTTACCGACATAGACTTAGCCAAGTGCATGTTGTAACAGTCGTAGTCTTTCATAAACACAGATATTATAACCTGTCTAAATGTATGAATGTCTCTAAAATGTGCATGAAATATTAAAACTTAAATGTGTTTAATTTCTTCCAATAAAAATGCAGCGGAACGGGACAAGAATAAACAAGACGTTACCAGCATAACTCAAAGTGGGTGCAAATTAACCCTGAAGGTTAAATCGTTTACGTAATCTAGGAATATTAAATTATAATATTAAAACATATGATGCACGATATATACTAAATGTAAGTCAGCTTGCTAAGAAATATGCGAGTAACTAGTTTAATAAATAGGGAGAAAATTTTTCCATGGTGAGTTTCTTTCTTAAAAATAAATATAAAATACCTCCGTATTTTTAAATATTAAGGATGGATGAACGAAATATGCGAAAGTCAATTCATGTTTGTATGCTGTATATGTGTACCAAGTTTGATAAAATTCCGAAAAAAAAAGTGTATCCTAAGATATGCAATAGTATGCTAAAATGTAAAGACAGGATGAATGAATCATACAAAAGCAAAGTCAGCTTTGTATGCAGTTGGCTATATGTGTACCAAATTTGGTGAAGTACTGTAAAATATTTCCAAATACATGTGATGCTTTGCTAAATACATTAATATGTCCACCATTTAGAAATATGCACACAGGATGAACGATAAGCACAATATTCAAGCCAGCTTTGTGTGTAGTATATGTGAACCAAGTTTTGGTAATATTCTGAAAAATATTTCCTAAGATATGTGATACAATGCTAGCGGTCGTTTACATAATCTAGGAGCATTAAATTATGCTACTGGTTTAGTCGTACGATACACGAAATTTACTAAAGATAAGCCTGCTTGCTAAAAATATAAAAATGTCCACCATTTCGAAAATATGAACACAGGATGAGCGATATACACAAAAGTAAAGTCGGTTGTATGTAGTATTAGTGTTACAAGTTTGGTGAAATTCTGAAATAAAATGTTTACTAATATCTGGAATACTACGCTAAAAATATATAAATTGCTGCCTTCTTCAAAATGTAAACACAGGATGGACGATTTACACAGAAGTCAAGTTAGCTTTGTATGTAGTTTATGGGTACTTTGGTAAAATTCTGAAAAATATTTCCTAAGATATGTATTACTATGCTAAAAATATAAAAATGGCCAACATTTAAAAATGTGAACACAGACAAAGCGAAATAAATAACAGCAAAGTCAACGTTGTATGTACTGTGTGTGTGTACAACGGTTGATGAAATTCTGAAAAATATTTCCTGAGATATGCGACACTGTGGCAAAAATATAAAATAGCTGCCATTTTTAAAATATGCACACAGGATATACGAATATTTTGTTCATGACATGTTCATATTTACAAAATGAAGGCCATTTAAACAATTATCGATGAAGCTAGAGATATCTAACGAACCATACTTTAGAATTTCATCAAAATTGATACACATATTCTACATACAAAGTTAACTGCACTTTTGTATAGTTTGTTCTTCCTCTGTTCAAATTTTCAAAATTGCGGCCATTTTCATATGTTTAGCATAGTATCACATAGATTAGAAATATTTTTCAGAATTTCACCAAACTGGGTATGCTAATACTACATACGCAGCAGACTTTAATATTGTGTATTTATTTCATCCTGTGTTCATATTTTCAAAATGGCGGTAATTTTTCTATTTTTAGCACAGTACCACATATCTTACGAAATATTTTTCACAATTCGCCAAATTTGGTACATATATTCAACATACAGTTTAATAAATTAGGTAAAAATTCACCGAAGATGTCATTCTATCATAAAGATAAATAAAAATAGCCGCCGTTTTCAATATGTTACAGATGTATGAAGAAATATTCAAAAGTCAAGTCACGTTTGTATGTAATATGTGTTTATCAAGGTTGACTACATTCTGAAAAAAATATATAAATATATCCTTATTATGTATTACTATGAAAACTAAATATAAAGATGCCCGTCATTTTGAAAATATGAAGACCGAATTAACAGTTTTAACTTCCAATGTTAATTTGCACCCACTTTGAGGAAAGCATGATTATCAGTTGTAACTCCTTGTTTTATATTTAACATATAATTATAACTGATATTCTTGACATGTATTTCTGTAGCCAACCGGGTGTTTATGGAAGTATGTGGAGGGTTGAGTGACAGATTTCCGGGGGTTGTTTAGTAATAACAGAATATGCAAGCTATGAATAAAATGGTTTCGAATACCTTTCAACTTCAGTAGATAATTAATTTTTGTTGGCATTCAATATTTAAACATTTCGTTTTTTATCATTAATGATAAAGTTTGTAACAAGAAGCCCTAATGAACAAAAAATGTTGACTTGTTGCAACCCCCTCAACTGAACCAAGTGAATCCGTTTATGATTAAAATGGACGTACAAAATGTGGAGCCTTATACAGGTAGGCAACACTTGTCATACAGCCCAGGCGGTTTGAGTAACCCCATTATTAAATAAAAGTGATAAGAATTGGAAAACATTTTCTTGCAGATGCGTATATTATTATTATTAAAATGCACATGTAACGTCTTCGTGTATTTCTCCTTAATTTTTAGTATTCTAACCAAATGTATGTTTTTCAGTGTCAATTTTCAATCGTGAATTTCTCCCTTAAGATTTGCGCCAATCAAAAACTTGCATTATGAAACTACAGTCAACTCCCGACTATCCACACTAATGGAGGGGGCCGATGCCGCGGATAATCCACTTTAACTTGTTCTTAGATCTCAATAGAAAAGGTAAAATTCATTCCTGCAATAATATGCAGCAATTTGATGCAATACACTCGCAATTATTCAAATTAATAATTAGGGGGTATGGTTAGTAATCTAAAAACACAACTAATAAAAAAAGACTGATAAATTATCTAACCAAGATAAAAGGCTCGTTAATCCATTCATGCATGGACCTAATTGTTTCGCCTGCTGGAAAAGACATAAATCTTCTTCAAGCCATTCAAAATATGTTTGCTGGCATAACACCTTAGTAAACATTATGAGGGTAAACAGTGTGTGTATTTTAGCAACCAAAACGTTTTATTAAAAAAAAAAAGTTTTAAACTTTTTTTCAACTATTTAAAGTGAAATATTTTCTGCGGATAATCTGCACATGGATAATCGGGAGTCTACTGTATATCTAATTTTTACAAGAAATAATCTCTTCAAAACTGTAGTGGGCGCCTAGGTGATTGCGTGTATGTGTTTAAAAATATTTGACATAGATCAAACATTCGAAGAGAGAATATATTTTCAAGTTCTGCAAAAGAATGATACGAAGATTGGACATAGACATTCTTTAGTTGTGAATAATGATGTCCATAGCAAAATAACCATACTGATGATGAATAGGCCACTATTTTTTTTATTTCCTTACTCGTTTATGGAAAAATATGTGAAAACATCTGCCACAGGTTTTACTAAAGCTAAATTTTACAAACTATTTTTAAGGTACCTGCTTCAAGTCTTTCAACGGGAAAAGCAATGTCAGGCGAGAATGATTTTCGCTTGAGAGTAGCCTCATCATAGACCCTGAAGTTGGCAACAATGGTCTGGTACACAGGCTCATCCACATCTGCAATGGAGTAGATATAAGCCTCGTGTGTAGTTCCCCAGAGGTAACCGCTATCCGCCAGCTCCTGGAGTGTGTCCACAGGTGGGCCGTACCTACATTCGGTTCAATCATCACTCGGTCAGCTTATATATCCATTTAAAATGAGGTGAAAATTTAAAAAAACCAGACATGTCCTAAACAAGTTCTAAAATGACCCAAACACACTGCCTTCATAATAGTTGTGAGTTACAAACAAAAACGTACCAGATCCAATGAAAAATTTCATTTCTTATGTAAAATTCAGGCAAAAATTTGTATTTTCATTTGAGAAACATACATGACCGTCAACTGTCAATTTTGCGTTTACAACAACTACACAATAGTTACAAAACGCTTCTCTGAGAAGTTTAAAACCAGACATGTGCATGAAATTATTTCAAAACTAGAAGTGGATATATTTTTTTCTTTAATAACGAATTATTTATAACATGTATGTATGTCATAATGGTAACATTACCTGGCAGTTAAAATTACTTACAGTAATCAACCTGCCACATTTCGTATTCGTTATTATCCCAACATATCAATTTTTTTTTCGCTTTCTTGTAAAATTGGATGAAGTGGACGAGTATATTTTGAAAATTTAATCCTCAAATGCATGTTACTCGCTGTTAATAAATATGACTACTACTGTCTATGCAAGCGAATGTGATAAACGTTTCATTATTATATTATTACTGATAACATCTGCAATTAAACTATAACGTCAAGGTTGAAACAGGTCACATGAAGTTTTCGCGATTAAATCCAACTATCAAATCTGTTGATGTAGCTAAATGACCACGCTGATTTTAAATCAATGATCACTTATTACACTGGCAATTTTATGTCGGATTTTTTTTTAATTTTTAAAACGTTTAACAAATTTAATGTCACTTTGGAGAAAATAATTGTGGAATTGTTTGCATAAAATAAGATCAGTATCTAACATTCTGAACTCTCAGATAGCTAGATAGCTACGTATTTAGTATAATTGCCTACTACAATAGCATTAGTGCGATCTTCTTGACACGACATACTGTAACTATGTTATCATATCCACACTGATATTCATTCGTAGCTTTCTTTCTGTGTCGTACAGGTAATCGCGCAAACGCCTATATCACCTATGCATGCACATACACTCTAAAAATAGTTTGTAAATTTACCAGACGTGCGTATAGGACCGCTAAGAAAGTAGGTATGGTAGAATAGTTCCCCAGACATCCACGGTAGCACTCATAAACTTTTGTTATAAAACAGTCAAATGTATACTGAAGTTACCAGACTTGTATTGCAACAACTGTAAAGATTTGCATACTTACAAAACGGAAGTATGGTAACTGTCCTATACTGCGTCTGGGATAATAACTTCCTAAACATTTTAAGAAGTTTTTTACAGTGTAGGCTTAGGGCTACACAAATTGTGTCTGTCTCTTCTACCTTTCTTTCTACGCAGTCATGAAAATTGTTATATTTAAGCGAACTATATGTATGTTTCCTTATAAATACTCATCGTACTTCGAAATTCTCTTGTAACCCTCTAGATGTCTCAAGTGGCCATCAGTAGAGGTGTGTTTTTTTTTTTTTTTTTTTTTTTCGGACTGAGGGTGATTCTTCGTTTGGCCTCTGGTGATAGCACGAGGTTTAGTCTGCACGTCAAACATGGGTTTGTTCTACCGAAAGTTTCTTAATTCGGCGGAGGTTGATTTTAGCTTTGACAGTTAGATTTAAGTTAGTTACATATGCACGTTCCTTTTTTACTTGTTGTGCATGTGGTTTTAAAAACTTATTTATATTTTAGTATTTGGTTATGTGGATGAAACTCATGTTTACGAAACCACTACGTGTGTATTGCAATTAGTTCCTGCTTGACAATAAACGTTATAGACGGAGTTTCAGCCCAATTGTTTTTTACCTCTTTGCGGATGTAACTGTCAAAAACTGGTGCGTGAACAATACTCTTAGTTTGATATAGAAACAATCTAGATCAAGTAACGGACACTTAATTTCAAGAGGTAAGTTTTCACCAAACTTTATTAAGAGTATTACGTTACTGTCACTATGCTTCGAGCATTTATGATTATGATAAATAATTAGAGATGATGGTTCTTCGCGGGAAAACTCGATAGTTTGCTGTGTTTTAACGTACCTTCGGCTTATGAAAATATTACTGGCTTCTTCTTGTACGTGGAGCTGTTGCCCTATTTGACTGAACCAATAAGAATTACGCTATTGTAATATTTGATGCCTATTATTGTTCTGCAGACAGCTACGCTGTGTCAGATATATATCACCCAATCAAACCATACATGTCACAAGAAACTAAAGTTTTTTCAAGGGTATGCTGGCACAATAAATGTTCGCGATATATAATAATCTCTATAAATAATGTTATTCTGGAATTTGAGTCAATTTATTTCTGTTAGTTTCAGAATTAATAACAAATCTTTAAAGCTCCTTTTTTTAGTAGTGCATTGACAGCTAGCAAATGTGTGTAAATGAACGCTTTTACTAAATTCTTTCTCTGTTACACTTACAGGAACAAGCAGACACGGGTGAATTAGTTGAGTGTTATTATTTTTTTTGTGTCTGAGGCCCACTCTGGTAAATTTAGTTGGGAGGATGAAATATTTATTTCACGAGAACAAATGTAAACTATATAATTGCCTTGAAGTTCAGTACTTACTGCGGAACTGTTAACACAGATGCGAAGCCTCCACTATAACTTGCTGACACTATCAGGTAGTACATGGATAGCCACAACAGCAAGTGCCGCATGGGGACATTGCTTGGTGTGCCTGTCTGCAGATCTGGAATTTGCGAGACTAGCATACCTGCAGTCACCAGACTGCATCTCAGGATTGTTGAATACTGAAGAGAGTTTTGACCAGCAGAACTGTTGCCTGAAATTTAGAACCATGTCTACATTACATCTTGATTTCTCCCTTTGCGTGATAATATTTTACAGGACATTTATCAGGTACAATTTCCTAGAGAATCTTCAGAGTTTGTGTAAACAAACGCCTCTTAACATAAGGAAAATATTAAACTACGTAGTCTATTAAAGGATGCAACAAAACCGATTTTCAGGATACATAACACCTTAGAGTTAATTTTTACTGAAAATTATACTTTTTTACATAATTAACAAATCAAAACATTTCATTTATACGAAACGCAAACTATATCACAAAAACCATATTTCATTTACAAATTGCAAAATACAAACAAATTAAGAGTATATACAACATATGATACTAGTATTTTAATCGCGTCCAGCTCTGGTTCAATAATTTTCTTACATTGGAATACAAAACTATTTCATAATTTTCCTTAATAGCCCGCGTTATTTGTCGTGCTGAATTTCTCTTCATTTATTGTTGATTCAAGATTTTAGTGAGATTCATTTTAATGTATGATAAAGCGCGCATAACTTTATTAGCGTACTTTCCCTTGCATTACAAACAAAGAATATTAATAAGCAAAACTAAATTATATACACAGTGGACCAGAATTCATGCGCCACATTCTAAGATGGGATTGTTTATGTAAAATAAGGTGGGGTTACATTGGGCAACACTGCCGTGTGGTGATTATTAACGGAGCTACACAACGTCGAAATTAAAATCTTGAAATACATATTTTTAAAGAATACTTGAAAGTGTAAGACATGGAGCCACCAAAATGGGCATAGAGCTCTAAGAATCAGAACAAATAAAGCTGTGAAAATTGCTTGACGCAACGTTCCCCGTCACTGCTTATGTAGGGGTTACTCAGCCTATTTGTGTTAGTAACTTTTAAATTCTAAGCTGTAATAAAATATTCTGCGCATAGCATTGCTTATCGCGTAAAATGAAGGGGAAATTACTTTTTTGTGTCAGTTCATTCCGATAAACCATTTTCGAGAATATGCGAATCAAAATATGAATGCGCAGTGCAACCCCGCACAGGTAGACAATACAACTACTTTCTAAGCCATGCTAATAGCAGCATTGAATGGTTAAATTGAATACAGTAGCGAGAGGAACAGCCACATCTGTGTGCACAATAATCCCCACCACATGCACCCTATGTGCAACAAAGAGCACTACAGTGTCAACATGTGGGCTGGCATTGTCAACCAGCATTTGTTGAGACTTCATTTGCTACATGACTGCCTCAATGGAATCAATTACGTAATGTTCCTGCAGGATGTATTGCCGGAATTTCTGGAGGAAGTACCATTCGCAATTCTCTGCACTATATGGTTTTAGCACTATGAGGAATCACCACATTTTTTCTACTGCCGTATGTTGCCATCTAAACACCACGTTTGCAGGTTGCTGGATAGGCAAAGGAGGATGCATCCATTGTCCAGATCGATCTCCAGACCTGAATCCATTGGATTTTACATCACATAAACATTAAGGCAGTGGTTGGTGTCGGTAGATACCGCTAGCCATGCGTGTTTTCTCAAGCTTAATTTCCGTCCTCTTGCATTCCGCCACTGCTACATTTCCACCTCATTTCAACATCATCAGTGCTCAAGAAATTGCTCTTAAGGTCGCCGTCTACTAGAATCGTGAAGAGGCGCGCAGACCTTTAACAATCCTGATTTCATTCAAAAACCATTCAACATGTTGTCACGCGGTTAGGCTACGAAAAGCATTTAAGGATCTTAGTACAGGTATATAGTTTTGCCATTAACTGTTATCGTTCCTAACAAGTATTTTGTTTTAGTGTGAAAGTGACCGAATAGGGACTTTTGACGCTGATTTTTATGTAAGAGTAATTATTTTCATGATATTCTGAATGTTATAGACCTGTAGAGCGACTCTTTCTCTTTCGTCGCGTAAGATAAAATGATAGTGCTGTCGCTGAAAGTCCCAAAGTAAAAACGGTTCAGAGGGAAGCTTGCACGCTAGTTCAGCGCTTGTCTCGTTGAGGCGACGCGGCATTTGATGCGCGCTTCAAGGTCTACTTTACTGCTCCGTCGCTGTTATCACTTGGAAGGGAAAGCAACATAGACCTGGCCTTCAGCAGCGCCCAGAGGCGAGTGTGAGATATTCTGAAGCGCGGTGGCTAATATAGCAAGTTCACGCGTTCTGTGGCCTATCAAATTGAAATTACTGACATGTCGATCTGAAAACGCCTTGTAATTTTCCAGGTGTGAGGAAGGAAACCCGGCGGGTAATGACTAGGCCGACTTTGCTACTCGTGACGTACTATTTTGTGCGCAATATTTTTTATGGTATTAATTTCTGTGTTGCACTTTGAGTCGGGACTCTTCACTTTTATTTGTATGTAGTATCAAGTACCTCATCATATAGACTTACTCAGGCTATTTGCATTTCTTCGTTCTTAAGAAATCAAGTGGTACATTCTTGCTTACTTTCGTACGAAAAACTTCTGTTTTTAGATTATTTGTGGTGCCCCAAAATCATGATTCTAATGATAATTATGTATGTTTAAACATTACTATTTCAAGCGTGTGTTATTTATGTAGATACACGGGTTGAGAATAACTTTACCAATTTCGCCTAGAAATAAAACGAAATCTCTTGGTACTCTACATCATCGTTCACACAACACGTGTTAGTTATCATAGCGTCACCTAAATCTTGCTACTGTACTCAATTTAACCATTCAATGCTGCAATTAGCATAACTCAGAAAGGCGTTATATTGCCTACCTCTGCGGGGTTACACTGCGCCTGCGTATTTTGATTCGCGTTTTCTCGAAAACTGTTTACCGGAGTGAATTAACGTGAGAGGTACTTTCCCCTTCATTTTGCGCGATAAGCGATGATATGCAAACAATATTTTACTATCGCTTAGAATTTAAAAGTTACTAGCATAAATAGTCTGGGTAACCCCTACATAAGCAGTGAAGGGGAACGTTGCGTCAACAACATTTTTACAGATTTATTTGCTCCGATTCTTAGATCTCCATGACAATTTTGGTGGCTCCATCTCATAAACGTTCAAATATATTTTATTAAAAACTGTATTTCAAAAATTAAATTCAACATCGTGTAGTTCCCTAAACCCCACTTTATTTTACGTAAACAATCACATCCCGGAGTTTGGCACACGAATTCTGGTCCACGCTGTATTGAGTAATAACACAATTTAGATAATTATCTTGCCATTCTATTAACATAAAACACATAGTAACGTTTGAGAACAATAATTCACATGGCTATGATTCTAAATACATATCAGGAATTCCTCTAATTCTTTAGTTTTATAACAGAAATCAATAATTCCTTCATAAAAAGTGATGCACACTCTTACAACAACATATTATAGAGAATTGCATAGTATGATATTCCTGTAACGGCTTGGAATATAAATATGCCTGGTCGTCCCTACTTATATAACTCAGTACTAGAGCACTGTACACTTGCACGGTGGCCGTCTCAAATAAATAAATAAATAAATAAATAAATATTTACTTATTTATTTATATAGTATATATAAAATAAACTGCGTTAAACCTAATTACCTGATGGTATCTGAAATAGTAGTATAACTGTCCGCTACAGTGTTGTCTATCAATATCCAGTGATGGTGGCGACAACGGCGTCGAGTAAAAGAACACTCTGCCATCCGCGTAGGAAAGCTGATCTTCCTTAGTGTCTTGGTATAATCTACTTTGCATAACTTCAGTATATTTTGTTCGTTTAGTGGGCACTGCTTTTTAAGTGTCTGAAATACTTTGTTCTAAAATAAAGCTGAGATGTCCATTCCACCATAAGTACAATACAGTTTGTATTTGATTGTGACGTACATTACAAAACATTAACAGTAACTGGTATTAATTGGCTCTCGAAATTTACTGAAGTTATATGAAACAAAAGCATACCTCTACATCCAATGCTGATGGTACACCAACTTACCTAGGAATGTGACCGATGCTTTATGGACACAGTTTAATGCGACAGTCGTGAGAACAAGGGACCCAGCCACTGCGAGCCAGGTGGCAGCAGCAAATGGCAGTACTGGCGATATCCACGCCGGCAAAAGCCTCGGCTTAGGTACAACGAGGGTAATTTGGGAGGAGTAGTACCGACGTGTGAAGTCCACGAAGCGGTATTGATCATACCAGCTGCCTGTTCCACCGAAGGCTATGTCAGCTGTTTCTCCCAGCACAGCACCGACAATCCCATCACCTGCAAGCAAGCATCACTACAGGTGATTCTGGATAAAATGAGAACTCAAAAAAACTCTCATTAATTTCTATTTTCCGCTATAGTGTGTGTGTATGTGTATATAAACATTGTCACATGCTTTTCTTTACATAGGCTATGCTCTGGTAAATGTTATTTTCAATTTGTACTCATTAAATGCACGGGAGCTGAATATATGTTACACTCAATAATAATCGTAACCTGTGAGTTACGTCGTATAGCACTGGTTTCTGAGCATCGACTTTAATTGATACAAAACGCACTATTGCCGTTACGAATCTCGTAAATGCGTGCATAGTGTATTCGAATTTGTAACTCCAAACCGCCACTAAAAAGACACGACTTGACACACTCAATTCAAGTTCTGTGTAGCATACTGCAATAAACGACGACGACGCACTTTACTGAAAATAAAATAAATAACGTATTTTCTTAATGTGAATGATACAGGAAAAAAATTCTGTTTCTAATTCCAGATACTCAGGCTGGCGATCGTAAAACATAACAATTTACGGATTACCAATGACGTCACATAATTTGGCAGTGATATTCATAAACAGTAATTTCTCTAATAAATTTTACTGTGTTTATTGGAAACCTATATTTATTACACAAAGAACCCACACACTCAACGACTCGACTTGCTTCCAAGCGAAGCGGCGAAAACCTAACTCTGATGCCACCTGTCGGTGGAATTTCGAACTACGTCTGTAGCGCTGAGCGCTAGCGCAATGTGCAAATGCCAGTTGATGTTCAACGACCTGGTTGCGTCACTTTGTGCTGGCGCTAACTAAGTCAAACTATACATCCAGTGGGTACGACAATAAGATCGTAAATAAATATTTTAAAGTATATTAAATACAAAGAGGTCGATTGCTTTTGTTGTTATTTGACTAATATTGTTTTCAAGTAGGAAAATACACGGAACTACGTACAATAAATCGCTACCAACCATACAAGCAGTAAAGTAACTCTTGTTAGTGGTGATGTATATGCAGTAACGGCTAGTGACTTTTTTCAAAGGTTAAATCTTTAGTGCTCACTTTATCCCGATTGACCTGTACTACACATCGCAATTCCCACGCAATCGAGTTACTTTGACTATCGGGTCTCTCGATATTAAACTCGTAACCAATAGCAAAACTGCACGAAAACACTCGGGGACTTCCTTTGTCAGACGTACAACTGGTCTCTCACTGGAGTAGCAGCCTATAAAAAGGTAACTGAAGACAAAGCGTGCAATGACTTTGGATTCCAGACGGCTAGTCGAGGAATCCCGCGAAACATCTGGCTTTTTCATTATTATTAGAAACCCAGTAACTTAGCAGGTTCAGTGACCTGTCGGCTAGACTCCATACTCCAGTATCTACTCTGTCCTCAGCTACATGCTCATTATTGCTGCTCCAGTAATACATATTTTTTAAAGAATTTAATCACTAACAGTTTGATACGCCCACGGCCATTAACGATAATCAAGTATCTGAAATACCATAATTAGAAAGTACTAAACAATCAAGACAACACAAAAGTTCTATAAGATATAAGAACATCATAAACAGATAACAAGTACCGAATCTCCGACACTAGTTCCTAAAAACCAAACCACCCACGACGGTGGCTACTAGAGAACTTTTTTGCTCAAGTAAATGACCAAGTGTACCTTTAATAAAGTATTTTAATGCAATTTTTATATTGATTTAGGTTCCTCAAGGACGAATTCAACAGACATCGACCCGAATTTGATAGATGTCGACTTTTATTTATTATTTAGTTCGCAATGTTACTGCAGAGCATTTCAACAAAAGTAGTGCTGTTTATACATCGCAAGTGCAGGTGATGAAACCAGGTCTTTGTTGTTAATATCCAGCTAACGATTATTAGAAAACTGTTTTGTAGTGAATTTGAGAAATGAAATGGGGAAACATCCAACACCGTCTTTGGTTGTTGGTTTTTATGTTATAAAATTACTGTAGAGTTTATTACTAATGCATTGACCCGCTTGTATTTATTCAGTTTTAAATCTTAACAGTCACACAGAAACACAGCTACTACAAGGACTTCGCATTCAGTGTATATTACAAATTCTGTTCTATAACACTATTCTATTACCTGAAATCTGCAGCTATTTCGCGAACTAAATGCGTCAATAATGATCTCAAAGTTTTGCGCAGTGTTCAGGCCCATCTTTCTTCCTTCTCAGGCTGTGATCGTTGCATAAAAATATTTAAGTATCAACCTATCTTAATAAATGACTGCCTTGTAAATATACAATTAAATATTAAAAATTGTAAATTATTGTGTATTTATCTATGGGCAGATATGGTAGATACACTGATGAGAATATGGACTTTCAACAAAACTAAGAATTCGAGTTTAAAAATAAACGTGAAGTGGGAAAAATACACGGAAAAGGATAAAGCGAGCAAATACTTGGAAAATGAATAGGGCAAAAAAACATCGCAACACAGAATAAAGCTATGTTGGATGAAATGGGTTCAACAAGAAAGAAAAATCTATCTAACCACCTGGCCATATATGTAGGTACAAATATAAATGTTTTTTTTTCTGATGATGATGATAGACAAGAAATATTTAAATACTTTCGGCCACTAGGGATATGGGCTCTCCAAACATACTTTATTAGTTAATGTATGGAGATGAACAAGCCAAGAAGAGTATCTAGTAGTGCAGTATCCCACAAAGACATTATGAAAGCGTAACTGATGGTGTATACAACACTATGCCATCATATTCATAGGTGGATCTCTTTACTAAATGGTAAAACGGTATGTAAATTGTTTTTCCTTCGAACTTTGAATATAAGTCAGAAGAAGAGGATGTACTCAAACACAGAATTAGTACTTGTGTTCCACAGACACATGAGAGGGGAATGCACAGCCCAAGCAATAAAATATATACGAAGAATGAACAAATGATTAAGCAAAATATTAAATATTTACCTAAGTAAACAAGTAATTAATCTAGGCGCAAAATTCCCCAGACTAAATATATTTCCGGTATTGTGAATATTCGAAAAATGTGTAGTCTTTATTTAGGTATTTGCACAGAAAAATACATAAACCGCCCCGTCAAAGAGAGTCTTTACAGTCATATTTTTAACATACACTTCAATTTCGATTTCAAATAGCTTCACACAGACAAATGTACTGCGAGTGATATACAGTACTTGAAAGCAAGATTGCAAATGGTGGTGACCGTGATGTAATGAAAACCAGCAATTAGAATTTATTGGTTTGTGGACATACGCCATTGCTCATGTTTTGCTGACTAAACTTGTGTTGAGTGTCAAAGTACAAAAAACCCAGAAAAAGGCAAAAAAAAAAAAAAACAGAAGAAAGCAATTCCAGAGGAATTCAATCAGTTTATAATACATGACAGCGAAATTTCTAAGATTAGAATTTGCATCGGCGTATGTCCAGAAACCAATAAATTCTAATTGTAAACTTCCATTGCTACAAACATTTAGAAATCTCATAAAGCTACATTTGCGGAGGGCAGAGAGAGAGAGAGAGAGAGAAAGAGAAAAAGAGAGAGCAATGTGAGCTCAGAATGATGCCCAACAGCTTGCAAAAAATAGCCGTACCACAATCAAATAAATTTGATTTGATCTTAAAAACTTTTCTAGCCCAGTCTTATTATGCAATCAAGTATACTATCTGAGACAACTGTGCACATATAATTTTGCTGTTCACGACCTTGCTTATATGCGGTATGAAGGTAAGACCTCACGGGGTTCACACTAAATTGACTCATATTTGTTTAGGTACGTGCAGTAACTTTCATTTGTGAATCACCTTACTGCTAGTGACAATGCAAGGGGACAAAAAAAAAGAACAATAACAGTATTAAGTTCTGTAAGAATATCATAAAACACACCTCTACGAAAACCATTGACCATGAGTTGCTGATTTTGGAAGCGCAGTAGAGTTTTGGTACTATTAAAAAAAAAAGAGCAATAAACATCGCTCAAATATTTTAATTCCTGATGACAGGATGTCGGTTGTGGCACGTGTAAAGCCGGATTCACAACCACACTTAACGTACGTACAAACACACGCACGTACGATAAGTATTAGATATTGGAATCACAACAATATAATCTAGGCATGTGAAGAAATTGATTATGTCATAACAAAATGTCGGTAATAGATAATCATAGTTTATTTTTATTTTTCGAAACTAATTAAATTAATTTACGAACACAAGATAAATTATCTATCAATATAAATTTATATTTAATTGATTCTTGCGTTTCCACATGCTGCATTCACAGCCACCACTTAGCGTACGTACGTACAACGTAGAAAGTTGATAAACTATATTACGTACGTACGCACGCTACGCGAGGTTGTGAATGTTAACATGTACACTAGGTATTTCTACTTTTACACGTACGTACGCGCGTACGCTAAGTGGTGGTTGTGAATCCAGCTTCAGTCGTACATTCCAAGCATTGTGAACGGCAAACGATGACCTTCTGTCTATAGAAGCTTTTAATGGAGCCCTCAAAGATCACATATATTAGCACATTTCTGTGGTTTAATTTTTAAAATAATAAAATCCATACACGTTGATTTATAAAACGAAGACATTTAATTTGATTCCATTGACATAGGTGGTCGTCCGACAGTTTTATGTGGGAATCAAGTAACCTTTTCCTACGGGAGGAGGGAAAATTTGACGTGTGTGTGTCTATATATATGTATGACTATATGAATGTACGTGTATGTATACATGTATATATAATTTTTGTGTAAAAAATTTTTCATTGCCATGTCCAGTTTATTAGATAGATCTTAGATTATGTATAAACGTGTACTATGTTTGAAACAAACAAAATAGTTACATTGGTTTTACCTTGTCCTTACTATCGGTTGAAAAGCCATATTATTGTTTTAGTAAATCTGTTATAATTTTACTTTAATGTTTGTAGTATACCACCATTAGTCATAAAACATAGTGTTAAAAAATTATACCTTATTCATAACCTCACCTTACAGACGGCCGTGTCCAAATTTACTCTGTGGAGAGAGAACTCTTTCGCATTACCACGAGAGCACTCTCACTCTTTCCAATTGGGTTGATGCACTCTCAAGTTTGTAAACAAACAATACAAAAGTAAAAAGTGCGAAAATGTTATTAATACAAGTTATAAACACAGCAAATACAATTGTAGGCAATCCAAATAATAATTTTAACTACCGGAGTCGTATTTCAAGCAGCGAATATCTGTTTATAGGCGATGCCATAATTTTGTATTTTGTGTATTTGAGTATATATTAGGGCATAAAATGTTTACACAACTTCTCGCCACAGTTAACTGTTCATTAGAAATATTTATTTAGGTATAAATATTGAAATATTTGCAATATGTGACACACATTTCTTCAATAACCTCAAACAATAGTTGTAATCAAGATGGCGTACGCCAGAGAGACCGAGAGAGTGCAGCGAGTGAACAGTTTCGTTCTCTCGCTGTACTCTCGCTCTTTCGCACCTCTCCAACAAATTGAGGCGACCAGAGAGAGGACACCATTCTTCAGAACAAGTCAATTCCACTGTGCTCAATACGCCTTAGTTGTAGCACTCTTTTCTTTTCAGGCAGCTCCTACCATCCTCTCTGACGTCAATATGACGTTTTCGTGTGTGAGAGAGAGAGAGAGAGAGCGAGAGAGCATACTCTGAGTGAATTAAGACACGGCCTGAGAGTCAAAAGAGGTGTTACTATTGCAGACAGAGGGATGTAAGTGCTAGCAAGATTGATATTGAATCACCTCATTAATAACCATTAGATATTGTGATTACTGTATAAATGTTACAAATGTCCATAGAATTATCAGTTTGACCTTAATTTTTAACGTCATTTTATCATTAACACCCATATGATTCTGTTTATTTCCAAACTGTTGGCACTCTTCATATAATTAACATAGTGTCAACATTTAAAATCTCTTCATATAATTTGTTAGTAAATTGTTGGAAATTGGTTAGCATCTAACCAAAAACAATGTTCGGCCAACATAGACCAATGCAACATTTTGGCGTTGACCCAACCTTTAATGTCAACGTCGGACAAAATGTAATTTACAGGTTGCCAACCAACCAAAACCCCAATGTTGAGCCAACGTAGGCCTGAGAGTCGTTTTGATGCAAGGTTAACGTAATTTTTCCCACGTTGGCCAAAACTTTGAAAAATTATTAGGTCGACAATAATCCATCCAAAAATTGCTACTCGGTAGTGGTCCAACGAGGAAATTCTTATAGTAATGAGCGAATAGTAATATGGTTATAAGATATTAACATTACAAGCCATGCTATACATTAAAATATCAAGGATATAATGTCTTTTGTCACTGTGAATAATCTCATTGCTGTAGCCGAGTCATTTTTTGTTTTCAGTATGTCCCAAAATTGTAAAATTTGGACTTTGACATGTCATAACGCAAAACCAGTAAGACGCGATACACGTACGTTATTTTAAGAAAATTTCGCGATAGATAATGTGTATACATAGAATAATATTCTGCAAAAGAATAAAATTTTAACAAATTTGCCTCCGAAACAGTGTTTTGCTTTTCTTTAGAAAATAGTTAGTTTAAACTAACATTATACACGTCGTATTAAGATTACTAAAGTTTCAATAACAATAATATTTTAACTTAACCAAAAATTTTTCGAAGCCATGCAACTTACAGGCTTATTCAGACTTGATCATCAAACTCAATACATTTTCTGCTATTCCAATAAATTAGTTTTGTAATTAATAGATGCATTATTTTGCAAGACAATAACTACATATCTGAACGTAATATGTCTGCATGCAGTCTTGACATTTTTAAAGGAATCTGTTACTAACTACTTGAGTAATTTGACCCAGAATGCGGGGGAAATATTTAAAGTGACCATAAGAAAGTGAAGAGATTTTTTTTTCAGTATTTATCACTTATGTTTTCCGCGCGGGTGAGTGGTGATGTGAGGTGAGAATAGAGCGACGGATAAACGAAGGGGTGGGGGGAAAATGAAATCAATGAGGAATTCCGCTTACAAAGACATCATCTGGCTCGGTTACCACGTGCGGTAATGCGTGTCGATCGAACCAGGTATCAAGTCCAGCTGCTCTGTTATGACCTCGCTCCGCGCCGTTAGCTTGCGACTGCATGCAACTTTGCGATGCAACGTGGCTTAGATAGCGATTTCGTGATTATGACCGTCTTCGTTTGCGAGTGTCGCTATCTTTTGCGAGTATACAAAAACTTTGCGTCGACGCACTCTCTGCGACGGCAGTTGGCAGTGCTTCTGTGGATAAAATTCTCTCGTTAAAAAATATTACAAAACTTCTGTTTAAAGCGATAGAAATTTCTCTTGCCGTGCTTAATTATCATTCTCGATAGTAGTGCCACCTAGCCTAATAATTAGGTAACGGTTTATATATGCTCCGCTAAATGTTGGTTTTAGAGTTCCATCGCAAAACGTAAGCTATTTTAGCAGTGTTGAAGGGAAGTAAGTGCCATTGAAGGTATTTTTGAAAGTGATATGTGTTGAAGGAAAGTCTCAAGAAATCATTCCCTTAAAGTAACGTTGAACTTTGTGAGAACACTAAAATTAAGACATATACAAAACTAAATAAATAAAAATTGCCCGTAGTAACAAATGAAAAGACAGGCATCCGTAAATAATTCGTTAATTATATATTTACGGATGCCTGTATTTTCATTTGTTACTACGGATATATTGTAGAATGGGTGGTTCTCATTTTTTACGATTTACAGCGTATAAATTTACTACAGAAGTTATGAGGCGACGTCATTAACTACATTAGAACGACTCATTTTTCGCCCAAATATAACATCTGCATACAAGATAGTGAATATTCGCTTGAAAAATATGTGTTAAAGTAACGTATTAATACCACAAAAATATCGTTATTATGAAACACTCTTATTTTGTCTGTTGTATCGTGTTCGAACCGTGGCGTTAATAACAACTGCACGGGCTAATTTTACTATTTAGTTTTAAACATAAAAGTAAAGCTACAATGATATAGTGCTGTAATCTACTTAAAAATTGATAAAGAAAATAAAAAAAATTAAAACAAAAATTGTTCTGCAGATGTTGGAATCGATCCTACGCCCAAAACAGACACAAGCTTCGGATGCTTCGACACTAACCAATACTCCCACATAACATTTTGCAATGAGTTTCTGTAAAATATTTTCGTGTTGTTTAAACGCTTGCATTAATTTGTGATGTAATAATGATTTTATTTGCAAGTTTTGTGGTTTCGTATTTTTAAAATGTAAATTGTGAAACAAAACAGTTAATTGAAATGTCATATGAGATCGAAAAATACGTTTATTTTACAGAAATAAAATAATCTGTCTTTGGTATACGTAAAACTCATTTGCGAAGCGTAAATATTGATGTAAATATATATCACACTGCTTCTACTCCATTAAATTTAATTACAGTTGTTAAAGTGGTAAGGTTACAGTGAATTAAGGAAAATGTCCGCCATTTTATCTCAGAAATCTAATATGCGAGTCGCAGCGTGCCCTAGAGAAGTGGCGTGTTATTTTGCGACAGACTTTGCGATATGTACGCGTCACGTGGACAGTTCACAGTCGCAAAGAGAGGGAGTTGTAATCGCTTTCATCGTAAAGTTTAGCTTAGCGTGTGTAACGATCGCAAAACTGCTTTCAGACGTGGTCATAACAGACCTGCTGGTTACTTACCTTCGTGGGAGACAAACCTTCTGGCCACTGCGCAGACACAATCCCACACCCCCTTCTTTTTCAAGGCAACTTTCAACCATTTTCTTTCATAAATAATTACCTTAGCATAATGCGAATTATGTTTGGCATAAAAATCTGTAAAAACGCCGCCTACAAGTAACTCTCACCTGAAGCGTTCTCCCACACTGTTCCCCACAGGCCATCCTCAACGACGATCCTCCAGGTGAAGTTGTGCTTGCGTGCAAACGCCTTGACTATACCGAAGTCTATGCCATCGCTGATTGGAGGATCCGCCTGCAGGTCAATCATTGTGAAGGGGGTGAAGTTGAAGGAGGCCAGGGTGAGCTGCTTCCCGCCCAGGTCGGCCAACTTGTCGGGGAAGATATTCCCCACTGAGAAGTCGTAGCTGTCGGCGCACCACTTGGCGAGCACCACAGCCTCGTGTGGTCGTGGCGCCGCGTACCTGTGCGTGACCACTTCGAACTGCACCCGACAACCGTCGTCACAGTTTGAACGTCCTTTAGAGACGTGGCGAGCTTGTAGTATGTCGTTGCCTGCATGACCCACATTCACATCTTTATTCCCTTGCTCATTTCCCACGTGAGTGTTTGTCCTTGCAGGATTTCTTGCGACATATTTTCCAGTTTCGACCACGCTATCGCATGGTAGAGTGTTTATGTTTGTGGTACAGTTGAGTGAGCTTACGTCGTGGATAGAGTGTGTTAGCTGGCTTGGGCGGAAGTCAAGATGACTCGAATCATTCCGGTAGTCAATCACGCGAACGAATAGTACGTCCGGCGTGTAATTCATGATTTTCATTTTAAAAACCTCACTTTCTTCAACATATGCGTCATATGATTGATGAGTTGCCGCTGGTAAGAAAATTAGCTTTCTCCTCACCCTCGAGGTACTTTTACGAGTGAGTTCCCCAAAGAGGGTTAGTATTTGCTGAGGATCGTGGGTCCGTATGAAGTAGCCACTGCAGCCTTGGTTTAGCGTGTGGAGAACCATGAGATCGAAACAGTTTTGACCACGCCATACTGTTTCACTAACATCCATGTTGAAGGGCACGTCCTCTGCAGACTTCTCGCATTGTTCTTGTAAATGCACGATATTGAAGACTGGGACCACTTCTTGGAGATACCATAGGAGGTTCAGCGGTGTGGTTCCATTGTTCACCACGGCCACAATGCAGCGATCCTTGGTAAAATGGCGCTGTGCAATTGACCGCACTAATTTACCAAGAGATTCGTCTATACTTGCCCTTACTGTAACACCTGTGGTAGTAATTAAAAGTGCGATGAACGTCAGATACGCAGAATTTAGGGCATTCTGCTTCATGGTGTCCCGTCAACGGCAGTATTTCATCATCTGCTTCTTTATATACACGCGCGCCTGGTCGATGTTCATTGACATTCAAGATCGAAGCAGATTTTCACCATCGTTTGCGTAATCGAGTGCATCACGATAACCGAATGGGATTCCACATTAAGTTGAGCCAGGGAAATCTTTTCTATCTACAAAACTTCACTACACGTAATTGTCTTCCTTATTCCGATAAAGCAATATAGCGTAGTGGTGACACATTCGACTTGTGTTAGGCAGGACTAGTGTTCAATGTCTGGTCCAACCAACCTGAATTAGTTTTCCTGGGTGCTTCAAAATCTCTTCAGCCGAATTATTCGAACATTCCTTACAAAAATCCACGGTCAGTTCATTCACTGTTCTTGCTTAAGGGCGTACGGACTGCCTGTGCTTTCGAAGAGAGTAAATGAATAGCAACTAATTGTTTGTGAGAGGGTGTACAGCCCCTCCTTCCCTTCCCCAAAACCGCAGTAGTATTCAACTGGAAGCAGTAGCGCTGAGAGTGATAAGAGTCTCCGCGAAGGGTTACCAGATACTGAGAATACAAAAGGAGAACATTCATCAGTAGATAGTATTTGTACATTCGAACCTAATGACCATTATTTGTTTTAGAAAAAAATTACGATTATAATTTAGATTTTAACAAAAAAAAGTGAAGACAATTATAATTAAAAACCAATAAAAAAATGTATTTTCGGCGGTCCCTATAAGATTACTCTAGTAAAAATCTAAATTGTTAACAAAAATTTAGTTAAAAATAATAACTTTTAAAATAATGAAAAAAATATTGTTAGTTATGGTGACGAAGTGCTCTAAAATCTTTAATTAAATTAAAAAAATAATGTAATATATTCTTAAAATAAGATTAATTAAATTTATAATTAACATATAGAATGCATATGTTTACTACCACAATATTTCATTCCATTCAATCAATCAAACTTTATTGTCATTTGGCAAATACATTGCAATAGACAACGTCAAAATGAGAATAATAACATAAAACATTATCACAAACAATCAAATCACAACATTCATTTCAAAGTATTCATCAACATGATAAAAAGGATTTTGTAATAACCAGTTATATATCCTTTTTTTAAAAGACTTAAAATTTAAACTTCTGATATCAATACTCAAAGTATTAAAAAGTCTTATACCAATAACCATATAACTATTAGTGATAACACTT
>PNEQ01009611.1:0-25273 GCA_003012365.1 Medauroidea extradentata
GGTCTTCTGTTCGACTCCCGTCGCGCACCTCCTCTTCGCCTGTCAGCCCGCCGCAGCAGTCCTCTTGTATCGCCAAACACTGCTCCGCAGGTAGCCGCCTGCCGCCTCACAGTAGACTTTGACGTCACCAAGATGTCTTCACCAGTCTCTCTCCACAGGCGTAGCACCTTCCTTTAGCACTTCCAATAGCGAACTCTCCTCAAATGTGCCGATTCTGTGGTTTTATACTAGCCCAGACAGTCGGCTATTCCCCGCATTACAGGGATCTAAAAATAGATAATTTCATCATGTTTCGGATGAGCTCGTAGTCACGTCGGCCGCCCTCGAAGGGTTAAGACGCAGTTGGGACAGGCATCTATGACGTAGTTTCGGCGGTTTTCCCACTATGAGCCACCCGGGCTTTGAGTCATCGGCCAGCCCTCAAGGTGTTACGAAACAGCCGCCGAACACTGGCCTCCAGGAACATGGCACGCAACAATATCATAAAGAAGTAGGATTAGAAACATGCCCTTCATAGTACATTTTTGAGGTATACTTATTTCACTAGTTTTAAATGTTTATATATAACATAATAAACGAGTAATTGCATAAACAAGACAACTTACGCAAGTCTAACGGAAGTATAGAAACTTATTTCCAAGTCACTCCCATCGGCTTCTGTAGTGTAGTCTGTTAGACGGTGGTCTACGGTTTGTGAGGTCCTGGGTTCGAATCCTGGCTCAGACATGGATGTTGTGCCGTCTCTTCACCTAATTTCACCCGCATGGGGTCTTAAGACCTCGTTGTTTAAGGGCCGTAGTAATCCTCTCACATCAGCAAGTGTCTCCCGAATTGTTCCCGCGTGCTCGCACACCTCAACTTATATAAGGTTTGTTACATTTATTTCAGAGGAAATATATGTCATCTAACTATCTTACGTCTAGTGAGGTCTTCTACCGCGAGGATATTTAATATTGTAGCTATTACTTACTTGGCTAAGAACTGTTTCATATGAAGCTTCAGTGTTCATGAATTACGTATGCTGCCTACCCTGGAGCCCTGGCTTTAGCGAGTATAGTAATGTATATATTATTTATATTTTATGTTGTTTTGAACTTATCGAACCTACATGTACACCAACGGACGTTTTGTTCATGTCTGTGAGATCCACATTGGTATGGGATCTTTTAGACCGTTTTTAAATACCCTGGAAATTATGAACAAATCAAGTATTTTCAATATAAAATACACTCTAAAACAACATATTATTTATATTTCCCCCTAAATTTTAATTTGTAGGGATATTTTCACTTTATTAGGGGAGGAAATTGTTTTCGTTTGAAAGCGATATTATCATAAACGACTGATCACCGTCGAATATAATATAACCTGGGTGATATGGCTTCTTCGTCTTTCTTGATTGCTGCACTTTGACGTGTGTTCACTGTCTCTAACGTAAAACAGAGAGTTCTTCTAAGACTCGCTTCAATGTAAACAGGGAGCATATAATGAAGAGGAACCTAACTCCCATGTTAAACAACGGGGACCATTATTTTTGCCGGAAACACCTGAAGTAGGCTACAATGCATTACCTTCTTCTTTCAACTCCCTAATACAAACGTCAGAAAGCGCATAATGAACAGCGGAGAGAGACTTTTTAAAATTGCCATGTACGTAATATAATTTATTTTTTTGACTTAATTTATCGTGGCGCAGTTAAGGCAAGATTGCCTTCTCTACCACTTAACCACATAATGACACTTGCATCGAAACATAACAACGAAGTATTTTCAGAGAGAGAGAGGGAGAGAGAGAGAGAGAGAGAGAGAGAGAGAGAGAGAGAGAGAAGGAGTTAACGTTAATGTTACGAATCATTGAATAAAAAAAATACATACCCCATACGCGCGCAGGCGCGTGCACACACATATATACATACACACACCTACACACACAAACAAACAAACATTCTTACTACGAATTGAAAACGGATTAATGAATTAAATACTATGCAATCACTGGTGAACAAGTTGGAGCCAATGTTTAGAAACAAAGCCTTTAAAAGTTGCGAGTGACTCTACTTGCATGTGTCGCTGTTCTAAACTGTTCCAGAGACGGCAGCTGTTGATACAGAATGAACCAGAAAATATATTAGTTATGTTTGGAGGAATGTCATTATTACGTTTATATTTCGACATACTAAATAAAACTATTTTTTAAATTGTATGTGTTATTATAATGCATAATTTAATTTCGCTGTAATTTCATTATAACATTGATTTTTCGTTTATAACTTGGTCGACAGAGGTGGGAAACTTGAGGAATATTGGGTTAAGAATTCGTTATTCCTATTCCAGTTGCAAGGGTCTGGAAGTAACTGCCCATTGTTGTTCTGTGGTTACTAACGAAAGAGAGAGAGAGAGAGAGAGAGATTTTGGTCAGCGCTTAACGTCGAGGTCTTTAGCGCTGGTGAAGGGTGACATGAGGTGAGTTATGGAGCAGCGCCGGAATGAAGGGGCGGGGGAAACGGGAGATCCCCGAGAAAACCCGCCGATCAGCGGTATCGTGCGGCACGATTCCCACATGCGACTGACCCCGCCGAGAATCGAACCAGAATCGCCTTGGTGGGACGCGAATGGTCTGACCATTCGACCACCGCGGTCCCGTGGTTACTACCGAGTAATCTCAGATGTGCATTCAGAAATAAGAAGCTGCCAGTTTTTACACTGAATACACGAACCACCGACTGATAACACCTGCTGGTTGCGTATTATTGGCGGATATAATGGCTATATTCTGTGGAGTAGCTTGGTCTGTGATACCCGCAAAAAAAATGTACTGCAACGTTCAGGATTTGCCAAACCAATCTAGAAAATATGGTCAACAAACGTACAAAATATTTCTTTTTTTTTCGGATCTCAACAATGATCAATTTAATAAGTATGTTTAAATTATTGACAGCTAATCAAGTCATCGCCGTTGGGTGGGTGAGGGGACGCTGGGAACGCCCACCCCCTGTAAAAATTAAAAACAAGGGTATATTCCTTCCTAGTATTTGAAAATTATAAGGTTTCGTTAAAATATTTTTATAGTGTTAGAAACTATACAAACGGTGATAAAATAAATTATATTAAAATATATGAATATTTCTGCTAGTGGGATATTCCATGTTTAGGTATGACAGTTATTCAAATAAAAATTTTCCTGGGAAAAGGGGGGGAGGGCTAGCTGTGTGAGTAAACACTATCCCTCCGCACCTCCAATAATGGTCACCTGCCGACTTCCATGGTCATGATTATGGTTTTAGAATTGAATATGAAGAAATTAATGTTACTGTGTGAATACGTGATGTATGTATCAGCTGCATGTTAGCAGGAATTATATTTTAAAAAAGTATATTTCAACTGGCAAATAGCTATATGAAACAAGCTAATGATGGCTTTGACAAACTTGTCTCGCGGCCTGTTAATTAGGTAGACCGTTCTAATACATGCAGTGAAGCGAAAGTCCTCGGGGAAAGTCATAAACGTGAGGTAGACATTTATTGTTATCTGAAAGCCTGCGAATCTTTGCAACAGCGGCTCGCAACAGAGGTGCGTGTTGGAGGAAGTAGGCGTGACGAGATTGTTAGCATCTCGAAGTATGAACACACCGGCACACCGAGCCTTACGTAACGTGTCATAGACCTTTGTACACGCAAGCCAGGGAGACGTGACGTGTGTGTTAGTATCGTGGGTTATGAGCACACCTCCTGTTCACTGCACCAGGGACATTGCAAGTCGCGACACGTCGTCAGTTGGAGGGTTGTGTGCATCAATCGGCTATGCGCCAATTATCAGTGTTCAGTAAAACATGCTTTAAAATTTTCAGCTTTACTACAGTATAATACAAGCATTTTAGTCCTGTAAGGTCAATATTTGGAACAACATGTTATACGATTCAAATACTATTGTAATACTGTTTCAGAGCTGAGAGCGTATTATTTATAAATAAACAACTGAGAATTGGCGCTTAGCTGGTTGATTCATAACACTTTTTTCGCTGCGTGTGACGATACAGGATGGTTCATGAGGTTTTACCTACACACCTCCTTATATCATTCGGAGCAAAAATGACAGATATATGTTAAATGAAAATCCGTAGTTGTACCGCTGCGTTTGTTTGTCGACGAAGCATATTTTACTCGTGATAGTTAAAACAATTAGCACAGTTCCCTGAACTCTTGACAAATGTGGCTTATCTGCGGTGCTGTAAACTACACGGTCTCATAATACATATCTTACTTCTGCAAGGATAATTATTTTATTCGTAATTTTTAAAGTGTTTAGCACTGCTCTGCAAATATTGGTAAAAGGGCAAACAACTAGGTTTACGTAATAAACTCCTGAAATATGTAATTAGATATTTTTCTCGCGGTAATTCTTCATGAAACAAGGTGTATTTTACCGGACGTTTACAGAGGTCATCTTGCAATATTCATGTATTCAGATATGTTCGTGATGATGATATGATGTTAATCAGTTGAAAATCAACGTATTATTTCTACATTTAGAAATGCTCAAAAATAAATGATTTTCGATTTTAAAAGTTCACGCATAAGTAATTATCTGAAGCAGTTGGTATGGTTGCAACATAAAACAAAACATTAATTAAACAAAAGAGTAATTATTTCTTCCATGCTACTTGAACAACATTCGTTACTATGCTTTGTATTTATTTACTTTTAAAATATTTTCGATTTTATACAAGGAGGTAAATTATTAATCGAATTAACTTGTGTTGTCCAAGGGAGGGTAAATATGACTGCATTCGCATATAATATTGGTGTAAAAGCTCAAGTGAAAAATCTGCAACTAGTACAGACAACTTCGATCGGACTCATAACCATTTGCTTGCGAGTCACTCTTTAAAGAGGTTTTACCAGTAATGCTAGTCATAAGTTATTACGTGCCTTATAGTTGTTTGGTTCAAAATTGAACCACTACTTCGACAGTAAAAGTTAAATACATACTTACATACTGTGTATTTCTAAAATATATAGGCTATTGTTTGTGGCTTCAGTAACTGTTTTTTGTACCCAGTGAACTTACAAATAACTGATGAGCATACAACTCTGTAACTGACAATGAAGGACACGCATATTTTGAATTACAACCTAGAGAGTCCCACATCAAAAATGTAAAGTAATTTTTTACGTTTGTGACGAATAAATTGATAACCGGTATTCAAATGCAAACGGCTTTGTTTACTATATAAAGTACGTCTAATTTATTAATTTTTAATTCCTAACCCTATCGTAGGGTACAGTTTTCACTTAGTAAATGGAGGTATGGTTTGTTTCCGCCCACTTTCAATGAAACAGGACTTAATGGTTAGTGTATAATTAACATACTAAGATTCCAACATGGTGTCACGTACAAATACTCATACCAATCAAGTGGGCTTTACGTTCGCCTAGAGCAATTTCGATAACTCACAGAAACAGGATGACTAAAGCCGGTAATTGAATCCACGCTCTCCCGAATGCAAGACCAATGGATTAAGGGGGCCGCCTGTCTGAACCTGCCAAGCGGTAGGAAAGTTTATTGGAAATCTGCGCTACATTCATGAGTGACGCCTGCTTAGGAACGGCATTCAAGAACGTTATACGCTTGTGTGCCCTTTTCAGGTCCTCCATTAATATGTTGAATAAAAGCTTATTTTTTCATGGCAGAATATGGCGGAAATGGGTGTTTTTGCAGCTTTTTAAATCATTACATCATAATTTCACAATGTTTAAAAGGTGCAAGAGGGCTGTGTCAAATATTACGTCATGAAATTATAGGCATTATTTTTCTCAGAATAATGAATTCTTTATTTGTATCAGTTTACATTTCACAAATTTTTGATACGTGGACTGGAATAGAGACGTCAAATATTCGAAAATTTAAACCACAGTTTGTAAAATGACATACTTTTACATGTAGGATGAAACATTTGGCAGACGTGACTTCAATAGTTTTTCGGAAATGCATAAAACTAAGTACATGTTTTTGAATATTAAGGAGAAGGTATATAGGGACCTGAATGTCTCATAAAGAGGGAGTTATCTGCTAGAAGACTGAACACCAGTTCATTGAGTTGCGCCTAGAGGCTAGGATGAGGTGTGATGCTCGTACATAGTCGACCTTAGCTACCTGCACTTCTTGGACTCGAATGTGCAGAATACGTCCTCTCAGGTGGCCACCTTAACGTCGCACGAGTCATTCGGTACAGATGATAGAGATATAATTTGAACTCAACTACTTCCGGTTTTATGGAACTCACACTCTAAATCATAACAGATTCACGCTGATTGATGGAGCAGTTCCAACAATTTGAATCAGTGAAAATAGTCACTGTTTAATTAGTGAATATTAACTGATTTCCTTTAAAAGTGTCAACATCTCACAAGTGAATCCGTGAATATTCACAGTTTTTCTAGTTGTTTTCAAACAACAGTTTTCACTTTTTTGAATTAGTGAAAAATTACTGGAAAATTTGTGGACATTCACTAATTAACTTGTGGGACGTTTTTATCGGAATCAGTAAATAGTCACAGCTTTCCATCCATCAGCGTGAATCAGTGAATATTCACTAATTCAGATTTAGAGTGCAGGCCGCGTATAGCAGGGGAGTTAACAGCAGTCGGTCTCCAAACTTGTCGATTTTTTGCGCCACGTATTTCGCTTTCTCTCAAGTCGCAAATGGCCGATGTTGTTGTCTCACCCCTGCCTTAGGAATCTTTGTTTAGAAAGTAATTTTCTCTTCGGGCAACATGTGTTTGTCACTGCAATCTGTGTATTACCTTCCATGATGCAAGTACAAAGGTATCTTGTACCTGTAACTTCATTGACTGCGTCTTTCTTAATAAGGTTCTAGGAGGCCGCTTGTGACTTGAGGCTGTAGTGAGCGCGTTCTGTCTGTCCCTTATGGTCTTAGTCACGAACGAATGCACTTATCTGACAGTTTTGTTGGCAATGTTTTCCAAGATTCGCTGTGAATCATTGTTTGTTTTCTAGAATATTTAATGTTCTTTGCATTTTTTCCTGTTCACTCGCACATTTAGTATGATGAAAAACGGCTTCATAAAAATGAAATATTCTATGTAATTTTATGAAATGGCAATAACCAGCAGTCAATAAAGTGCACTCGTTCGTGGGATAGACTACACCACGTCTTCACACTTGCAGGCACTCGGACACACAATATACGTTCATCCAGGCGGCTTCATGATTTAGTGCATTGATAGTATCGTCTTCAATCAATCGCTAGTGAGCGAGTGAAAGATTTTAGTCAGCGCTTAACGTCGAGGTCTATAAGCGCTGGTGAGGGATGACACGAGGTGAGTATGGAGAAGCGCCTGAATGAAGGGGTGGGGGAAACGGGAGATCCCCGAGAAAACCCACCGACCAGCGACATCGTACGGCACGATTTCCACATGCGAAAATCCGAGAACCGACCCGGCCGGGAATCGAATGCGGATCGCCTCGGTGGGAGGCGAATGGTCTGACCATTTGATCACTGCAGCCCCGATAAATCACTAGTAACTAAATCGTATGTATGTTGTGGCTTGCTAGATACGCTGCCAAAATTAAACTTTTTTTTTAAAGTGATCCTTAGAATTAGGAAATTTCGCGACAAGATTTTTGCAGCACTTTATTTCAATAACTTACGAGCGCACGTGCATCTTGGATTTTTGGTCAGTGATTGGATGTCGTAACATCCAGCGTGTGGAGGTTAAACCCGCAAATCACAGACGTGATGTGTCGCAGTTATCCGTTTACTGATTGGCACAGTCAAATAAATAACAACTCTACACAAAAGGCTCTTGTCAATAGCCGTTAAGTTGAGCTGCATGTTCCATTTACTCAAGATATTCCCCGGCTGACACAACTTAAGGCCATGCCCCATTCTATTTAGTGTTTCCGCGATGATTAATATTTCTAGTATAAACGAGAGCAGACATGAAAACTCTGTTCAGTAGTTTGGTTTTAATTTTTTCTCTCTAAGTCGGCTAATTTTTATAAGACAGTAAATATTATGTTTTTAGCTAAATATGTAATCAACAGAAATTTTGTTAAGTGACCTATTAGTCGAAATCGTATAACTTCGTGTTTAAAAAAAAAAAAAAACTATCACGACAAAAATAATTGTTAACAAAACTGCCAAACAGATCATATCTGCTTTCGCTTGAGGAAAACAAAACTATCGCAAAAACAAAGGGGAGCGTGGTTTTAAGCGCCAGTACGGAGTGGTATATAGGCTACTGGGCTTGAGTTGGCATGTGTGCAGACAATCATCCGGTTTTTAAATAATTACCTCTACGTATTCTGCATGTTAAACTTACTAGGACAGCCAGGATAATGCATAGTTTCCACCGTTAAAGTTAAAAGGCGTCAGACAGTCAACATAATAGAGGGAGCTGACCTAGGAGAGAGTATGCTCCATAGACATATCTGACAACAAGAGCGTTACAGATGGTAAAATATCATAATTTTATATTATTTAATATTTGTATGAAACAATCATAGTTTTGTAGACGTTACTTGGAAGTACATTATCCTCTTACAAAAAATTGAGCTCAGCCAGTTTTGCCATAACGGCATTTCAAAGTCAAAATGTGCATGTTTTTAGTTCATACACCTTCTGAAAACCAAACAACATAATGAAACTAAATAATTCACAGTCGAAGTACATGTCACGGGATAGGGTTTTAAGTGTCTAAAATCCTAATACAAAATAGTTTTGTATTTTAAAAAAAATTTAAAAATAGCAAAAAGTTTACTAATTTCAGTAATTTTTTAAACACACAAAACATTGTTTGAATTGGATTTTATATACGTAAAGCCCTAGCCAGTGACATATACTTTTACTGTGAATTGTTTCGTTTCAATAGGTTGATTGGTTTTCGGGGAGTGTATGAACTAAAAACATGCACATTTCGACTTTGAAAGGCCATTATGGGAAAACTGGCCAGAGTAATGATTTTTTGTAAGAGGATAATATACACCCAAGTAACGTCTGCAAACTGACAATGTTTCATATATAAAATAATATAAACTTATGATTTGTTTACCCTTTGGGACATCCTTAAGGCTCGGCATCAGTCGCCATATTGAATAATTTTATTTTTCGCTCTTATGAAATGCTGAGAAGAAAAGTGTGAAACGTGTTACTATAACATCAATTCTACTCACCTTGCGCTACAATAAAAGCATTGAATTTGAAATTTTAACGTATATTTAAGCCGTAATCAGTCGAGCATTTTTTTAAATTCTTAATTTACTCAACTGATTACGGCTTAAATATACGTTAAAAGTTCAACTGCGATGCTTTTGTTGTAGCGCAAGGTAAATAGAATTGATATCATAGTAACAAAGTTCACATTTTTCTTCTTAGAGTTTCAGAAGAGCGAAAAATAGAATAATTCAATATGGCAACTGACGCCGAGCCCAAAGGTAGCCACCTGGATTGAAGTGTTTAGCGCTTTCAATGCCTAGAAGTACGTAGCAGTAAGGACGACACGCCTCATCCTAGCCTCTAGGCGCAAGTCACTGAACTGGCGTGCAGTCTTCTAGCCGACAACGCGCCTCCATGAGTCATTCAGTTACGACTTTATCAGTTTACGGCGTAATATTAATGTTAAAGGTGTATTGTACGCATCCATACCCTTTTAAGACTGCAACAAGGTTTGCATCCCTTGAAAGTACTACAAATCCTAAGCTGAGCAATCTTGTAACGTCCGAAGATGCGCACACCGCTCGGCGGCCTCGGCACGTAGTTCTTTGAAGCCAATCTACAGTTGTAAGTAAAGCCAGTTTGACGTATCGTAGTATTCCCAGGCTCGTAGTGTATTCCGAAGTCTCAATGGTTAGACGTAGGAGCCACCGGGAAAGTAACTACCCGCGCAGGTCGACAAGACTGACAGCGTCAACAGATTGTCGCCGTACTGTGCGTCAAGCAGTTTACAAAGGCGCCTGCCATCCGAACACAGTTACCGAACACGTCTACAACTCCCGTGTATAGGCGACTAGCACATATTCGGGCTGCATGTTCACCGACGCGGTATGTTCAGTCGTAAATCTTCAATTCTGCATTGTCACGGATAGTGACCGTTCTGCGCGGGTATGTCGAAGCCAAAGAGAAACAACCTCAGTATTATCCCTGACGTCATGGTATGGAAAGACATAGGTTTTTACTTTTGGGACTCGAACATCGTTAGTATCATTTTTTAAATTAAGGTGAGCTGAATTTTGGAAATTTCGTTAATCGATAGCAGCGGATTTTTTTAATATTTTCGACAACCAGATAACGGTAGAGCTAGCACTGCTGAATACCGTCTTGGAATACAAGAAAATTATTTTTTTTTTCTGTCTGAGGCTCTAGTTTTTTAGAACCGTAAAACATAACACTGATTTTATCATAGTCTGTTGGCGCTCAAGAGAGCATTTACGAAAACCGCCTTGTTCTAGAATAATTATTTTAAAATATATTTCATTGTGGCCTCAGATGTACATGTTTGCAATCGGTAGACTCGATACACTTTGATAATATCTTGGGGTGCATGTTAATATTAAATAATGGCAGAAAAATACAAATTGGCTGAAAGGAATGAAGTAACCAGGGTTTCAAGAGTGCTCAATTTATCGCGAACTGCCTAGCTACGTTGCTTAAGTTGTGGCAGAGAGAGTTCAGTTACCATAAACTGCAGTTAATTTGTGTCAGCAGAGGTTACAATGTGCCACTAAGGTTTTTAATTTTTAAACGGTCTGGGTAAGAAAACGCAACACTAATTGAATACTAAAAATCATACATTTAACTCATCCATATAAATAGTGTAATTTTTCAAGTAATGACCATAGAATAAACACCTTTAAGTGGCACGTAGTGGCCACTTAATGTCGCAACGTAACTCCGGTTTATGGTTACTGAAAATTAAAAAAAAAAATCTAGGATTTCAGACGTTCTGATTTCAATGTGAAATTCCTATATCAACAATAATTAGAGGTACGTAAATTTCGCAGATACATTCCAGGTCAGGTTGAACGCCAATTATGTATACTTCATTGTCATGTCTTTGACTTGCTGGCGGCTGTTATGAAACGCGTTTGACTACTGCAAGCCAGTAGTAAATAAGGAAATTATGCGAAGTACTATTGCTTGCTACCTGCTTGTACGGTTATAAGCCAATAGATAATCGATTGTGGCCAGTGGGTGTATAGGACTGACAAGTCTAGGCTGCTGTCAGATGAATCCGCGAAATTGACGTACCTCTAACAATAATGCGAGTTTAGCTACTGGTGGTTAACAGAATGCAAGCAGTTTAGCTAAAAACGAACAACGCTGACGTATAAAATTTACAAGATCATTTTATCTCGTACTTGTTGACGCTTCACTTTTGTTGATGACGAGTCTATCAGAGACAGACTAATCTACTAATGTAAGAATCAAGCTACACATTAGTTGTCCTATTTTGTGGTTAGGACGGTATTAATACTGCATTGTAATATGCGGATCAAAGATGCACTTGTTATGTTTAGTTATGCTGTTTGGAAATGAAGAAAGTGAAAGTCATACATAGATTCAGAGCTTTTGGTGAAAATAACTATGCAACATTTTGTTTCAATGCCTACGTTAACATCTGCATCTCTTATCCGTAGTTATTTTCAGCGTGTATTCGTGTAGAGGCGTCACTCATTTGACTGTGCCAATGAGAACAACGTCACTGCGACACCACCCGTCTGCGATTTGTGGGTAGATTCCAAACATGTTGAGAGTCAATAACAGCCAATCACTGACCATGAAGCAGAGCTGCAGATATGCACGTGAGGCACTGAAACAAAATGTTGCATAATTCTTTTCACCAAAAATCACTGCATCTAGTCATACATATCTTTATCCTGGAATGGTTTGATGAGAATTGAAGGTTTGTTCTACTTTTCGAATATTATTAGGAGCAAAAAACTTCTCCGTCTTATTACTTTCTATAATAGTACAAAATTTCTATCGCACGTAAAAAAATATTTCCAGAAACTAGATATTTATTCTCAGTGCATTCAAAAATCCTACAATGAACTACAAACACGTACGTGTGTAACATTATCTTCTCAGTTTTATTTTTACGAAGTTGTTGTTTTAAATACAGAATAGTTTCTTCGTTGTAAAGCTAGACATCCTGTTTATAACTGCAAAACAAGCTTGACGCTACTTCATTTGCCCCTCTGCCTGCTTCAGTCTCATTCTACATACACATTATTACATCACCAGTTTTGTGCTCAAGGATGCAGAATTCTAACTAGATAATTGTCTCATAAAACATATTTGTGCTAGTAAGGGAAGGAAGGAATACGACTTGCTTACGCTCTATAGATAAAGTACATGTATCACGGTCTGGTAGAGCCGAATTAAAAAAAAAAAAAAGAACGTCACGTTTCGTTGCCAGTGAAGCTTTTTCTGCTTTCCTGAGGTGGAGTTCCAGATTTGCCATGGAAGTGAAGGGTGAAGAGATTTTGGTCAGCGCTTAACATCAAGGCCTTTAGTGCTTGTAAGGGGTGACATGATGTGAGTGTGAAGCAGCGCCGGAATGTTGGGACGAGGGATACGGGAGATACCCGAGAAAGCCCGCCTACCGGTGGCTTAGTCTGACACGATTCCCACATGTGAAAATCTGTGGACCGATCCCGTTGGGAATCGAAACCGGAGGCAAGTACTCTAGCCACCGAGTCGACCGCGGCCCTATTTGTCATGTATTTTGCTCAATATGCTTGGGGTTATCTTTCATTTCAAGAACTAATCGATCACATTTCCGACATGTGTCTGATCTTGGTTTCCGACCTCGATGTTAAGCACTGACAATACATCACTCGTGTCTTCCGAAAAGATACTCGAAGAAAATATTTGAGTAAAACACTTCTGTAAAATTTATGTGACACTGAACTTCGAGGAACAGCTTTTGTTTACATTGAGATCTGGACTAAGATATTCTTTACTTGTACGTTTTCTACTGTAACGGATTATATATCTTGTAATTTCATTTATGTGATTCCTAACAATCGTTCTATCTTACACAGTAAAATTTTTTTTTACCTTTACAAAATAGTTTATTGTAACACTACGAAAATGTTTTGTAATATTTAAAAAAAAACTTGTACTTTAACAAATTTATTTGTATATTTACAAATATTTCTGTAAATCTACAAACAAATTTTGTATATTTACTGCTAATATTTGGTTCACTTTACAACAATTGTTTGTAGAGTTACAATTTTTTTTGGAAACTAGTTTCCAAATTACGAAATGTTTTGTAAAATTTGACTGGTCTTCAATTTTTATTTTGTTTAAAATCGAAATGTACGTATTAACATTTATTTTACTAGTTCCTAAAGGTGTTCACAATATTTATAACCACTTTAAAAGGTTTCGGAAATCTCACATTTATTATCTGACTGATAATGTTCTGATATTAGTTTACAAGATTTTCCATGTAAATGTACATTTTTTTTACTGTGTAGTCTGTGTATTTGCGATTATAAGCTCTTCCAGTTTGATCTGTAAATGTACCGTCACCTGCTGTCTTTTCTTTGGCAATATTCGAAATTTTTTGGTAGAAAAAATCCATAAAAGTTTTTTATGCATGCCTATTTATGTTCACATTCATCACCAAGGAGTGTGAACAACAATGTGCCTGCTTTCGTCTCGGTGTGCACACTTGCCGTTTCTTCAATGCTGTACTGTAATGATAACTGTGAGTCCCATTAAGAATGTAGGCTGTCTGCGTCTTCTCATACTTCCGGTAATATTTCTTGAATATTATGTCTGTCCTTAACTCTGGAGAAAATTACTTGCAATGATGTCTGCATCTGCAGGTCACCTGTAATAAAGCATTGCCAGACAATATGTTAACCCTGAATTGCCAAGCTGTAATAAAATAGTATGAATAGTTATCACCATTTTAACACTAAATCGTTGTTATTTGAAGACATACATATAAATATTTTTGTAATAAGTAGTATTTTTACTATTACTGCAAACTTTTTTTTACTGATTTGGCCCAAACCTCAGTTGAAGAGACAGGGTTATCTTCCTAAAAATATAATTTGACGCAAGAAACTCAACAATAAATCGAAACCTCATTTACAAAACCCTGCGAGAATCTATAGCGCATTGTTGTACTTGTTTGGTTAAGCCTATACATTTTCAGGCCGTAAATGTGCTCGGTACTGCAATTAATAATGTATACCAACAATTTTCTGAAAAAAAAATTAAAATTATAGTAATTAAGTAGTAAAAGCTGATTTTGTGCCCTCTTGCATTTAATTGTGATAAAAAAAAGTATGTATATTTATACTTGAATGTTACTTAATAGCTATTTTTATTTCACATTTCATGTTAAGTGAGCTGTGTCAAAAATCTCACTTCATGATAACAAACTACGTACTAGTAATATATGTTGTTTCTTAGGCATTTATTTCTTCTTTCTTGTTTTGTATGCTAAACCAGATACGCGCTGTTTTTCGACATTCTCTGTTGCAGCTAATTTAATGTTTCCTTCTATTTATACATGCTACGTCACATGCACTAGATCTACCATATTGCCTACCAAACCATACACTGCTGAGGAACAAAGCACTTTCTTGATTAGACATGCAAAGTCTCTTGGACATAACCCCCATTGTCACATCTTTGAGCAAACTTGAAAGACTGTCTGGAGTAGATCGGCACATATCCTCTTTGTTGTGGCATTGTCCGTGGTACATAAAGCAAACCTAAAATTCTGCTTAGCCCCTTTGGAATTGCAGGTATTAATTTTTTGCTTGGCTGTGCTCATCATTAAATATTTTAAATATAAATTGTCCTGTTTCAGAATTAATGTAAGTAATTATTATGCGTTATAATTAAGTATAACATGTTCAGTTTGACGTATCGTACCTCCTGCAGAGTTTATTAAAAACGTATCGTTTATCTTGTATACTGCGAACAAATTCAAAATCACGTTCTATTATTTTTTTCATATCAGAAATGTTAATCAAAGTTATCCACTGGAATATGGTGTACGCCTGTTATTGTTATTGATTTCATGCTCAGTAACACACTGTACAAACGTGCGTAATATGCGTGCAATGCAACTTACTCTTGACATTTATTTTACAATTTTATCTGTATCATTGGCATATAAGTAATGTATTTTTCCGTAGTTTCAAAGTCTTAGTTAACATTGAAATTCTACCATTTTCGTAACTTCCATTCTCCTGCTGAACCTTAACAAAATGTTTTGGAGCTCCTGGCAGTTAGTAAACTGTGATAGAATTATTCGGAGTCTAGCATTTATTTTATTTATTTCATGATTTTATTCCTCTATCTTTAAGATCTTCAAAATTGTTATAATTTAAGATTGCCAATAGTTGGTATCATTGCTACATAAGTGCTAAGAAAAAAAACGCTAAAGAATCATTGGGCCAAGTGGTCATACCACTCGCCTCCCACCGACACGATCCAGGCTCTATCCCCAGCGGGGTCGGTCCCCGTATTTTCGCATGTGGATCGTGCTGGACGATGCCGCTGGTCGGCGGGATTCCTCGTGATCTCTCAGTTCCCCCTACCCTTTCATTCCGATACCCTTCATTTGCAAGGCCATGTTTCATGCCACTTCGGGGCAATACCAGTCTGCATTCCAGGGTACGGTACTCTGATCCTCGGGCGCCTTCTATATACGATATTTATTTAATGTATATATTAAGCGTAATTTAAAAAGTACACACCGAAGGTAGCCACTTGGGTGAACATTTTTGCGCATCGGAGACCTAGAAGCGCATCAGTGGTACGGGCGAGGCCACGTGCATCGCGCCTCTACTCAAGTCACTGAACTGGTGGGCAGTCTTCTCGCCGACAATGCGCCTATATGACATTATAGAGCACACATATGTACTAGGCATGTGCTCCTTCTACACTATGTAAGGAAGACGTGTGGAGAGTATATAGTTGTCGTTATGCTTACAGAATACGTGAGCTCCGCCCTGGTCGATGTCGAGCTGAGGGAGAGGGCAAGCACAGCTCTCAGCGATGAGCTGCAGACAAGGAACCCAGACCACAGGTGAGTGATCGCACTTTCTGCACCAACAAATTCCCCCCCCCCCTTACTCCACCAAGTTCCTCCATCACTTAGATGTATAAACAATACTTACTTTCATGATGTACACACAGGTAGAACCGGTGACTTTTGGTGAGAATAATTTTGCAACAATTTGCTTCAATGCCTTTCGTGAACATCTGCAGCGCGGAAGTTGTTAACGCTAACAATGATTCTTAACCTGGGTTCGAATCCCAGCAGGGTATGGATGTATGTGTCGTTTACTTAGGTTTAGTTAGTTTGCAAGCTGTCCCTTATTAAGCCTAAGAGCATAAACCCGGGGGATGTTAATAAACCCTTAAAAAGAGTAGTGTAGCGTGTTTGTAGATTGTAGAAGTAATCCTTTCCTTCTTCCCCCCTCCCATACAACTTTTATCCTTTTCACGTGCTCATAATACTGGTTTAGTATGTTAAAAATAAGATTAGAAATGCCGCGTGGTTTACCTTACGTGGGTACCCATTTTTACGAATCACGACATGCGATCTTCGCTCTTACAGAATGCGTACGGGGTGCGAGTAATTTGTAGCTGTTTGTGTAGCACATACGTGGACAGAGAATGTCAACCACGTGTTTGTTTCAATGTCATCCAGAAGAATATGCAATGAGGAATTCTAAGTTATGGCATTTGTAATGGAATGTATCGTCGAAACGTCAGTAATTAACGTGAAATGTACTTCAAGAGCACAGTAAAGTATTGTGCTATTGTTAGCATAGATATGAACCTGGAGGTGCGCGGAAACACGCGAGTCCAGAATAATGGTGCCTATGACGTTATGCAGTGCAAATGAGTAATAATTTGAACAATGCATTCCCTTACAAATTAACTGTACTTAGCGAGCAGTAAAATGGCTTCCACAGTCATAAGATATGAGCTATACTGATTTTATTTTCGCGCATGTAATAAAAATTTATAAACAAAAATTAGGCATAATATGTCAGAAGTTAAAAATGCTATTTAACTATTCCTACAAAATTTACTTGACTAGAATAGTTGCTTGTATCACTGCCACAATATTCTTAGCGCGTTCTAAGTACGTACGAAGGAACAAATATATATTGCAAACGGGGTGGATTTGGAACAAGGAGGTATTTGTGTGATCTCAACTTTAGATGTCTATGTTTGTTAAATCCTTATATATTACGGAATTCAAACACGGTTATTCAGCATATGAACTGAAACAGTAGCGTACCTTTTCACGCGAATTTGTCGAAATCTCTCTTTTTTGTCTTTGTTTTAGTTGGAAACATTTCAAAGAAATAAACCTCTGGATGTATTAATTTTTGTTGTTCAAAACACCCACATATCATTGTTAAATTCACAGAATTATAGATTTTCTTTGAGTGAGTTAGTGCGATATTTTTGGTCAGCGCTTAACATCGTCTTCAGCGCTGTTGAAGGGTGACATGAGGTGAGTATGGAGCAGCGCCGGAATGAATGGGCGTGGGAAACGGGAGATCCCCGAGAAAACCCGTCGACCAGTGGCATCGTCCGGCAAGATTTTCTTTGACAAAATAACCCATGGTAAGTCGATCTTAATATATGCAACTCAGGTCGCTACCACTGAATTCATAATAAAAGTCTTGCTGAGATTTAACCAGCGAAATACAGATTATAAATATTCTGCGGGTACTTCTGAGAGAAAATTAACCTATGTAGTTTTTTTTTCCATTATCAATGTAATTATGTTTGATCGCATACAAAAAGTAGTTACATTGCAGGAGAGGCATATTTTACACATTTCTTTTCCTGTTCGAAATATTTGAAGAAGTGCGCGTGGAAATGTTGGCGGCTCTCTTTGAGTAAGTTAGAAACTTTTTTGGTTTTTATCGAGTTGAGACAATATGATAGAATGAAAATCCGCTAGAAAAACTAAAATCTACAGTTAAACTTAATTATTTCACCGTTCAGGTCCTATTTCTTTCCACTTCCCCGTAGTTACTGAGGAATAAGACTGAGTTTACATATTTTTTTGGCTTGCATAACGTTTACTCGTAAAATATTAGCTGCAGGCGTCGTGTATTATATTAGCATTCTGCACTATAAACAGAAGAATGTGCGTTACGTAAAGGGGGAAATCCATCGATTATTTCTTCTCCTGTCCTCTTGTGTCACTGGTGAAAGGGAAGCTGAGGAATTTGTGCCCGGCGCGTCTTGGTTCAAGGTCTGAAGGCCGGGGTCTGGAACTGTTGAGAATTAAATGCAAAGTAGATTATTAACCTTTAAGAGAGTTTCTCCGCTGCTGAATACGAAATAGTTGCAAATTGCTTCAAAGGCGGATGTACCCGGGGTGTTTTTTTTCCCGTAATTACAGCTTACCGCAGTTTCAGAATAAACAAGAATAACAGTTTATGTATAACGTGACAGTGAAGAACACTGTGAAATACCAAGAAATGACTACAAGCCGAGTTAAGGATACCTTATACATAATTTTATTACCGGACTATATAATCATATTAAAGACTAATACAACCATATAAATAGTGACAGGCAGATATACTGCCTGGAAGAAGATTATCATGGAATAAAATTCTGGCCAACAATATTGTCTCTTTTATTGTACAGCACAGTTAATTCTTACAACAGTTATGTTGACCTAGGTATTTCCGCTTCGTAACAGTAGGGTGATTTGGCCGATTCGGTGACAAGAGGGTGGAGTGTTCGGTGCCACGGTGCCGCGGCCGCCATCTTGGATTATGTCATCACCGCTATCTTGGATTATGCCATCACCACCATCTTGTTTCCGGCTGCCATTTTGATTCCGGCCGCCATCTTCGTATGCCCAAGGTGCCATCTTTGAGCACCCAATCCGCCATCTTGTTTTTCATTTTCTCCGGCTCTCTCATTCTACTAATATACTTTTCTCCTGCTCTCTCATTTTTCATCTCCCCACCTGCAAGCCTAATAACCAATTTCTTCTGCTCTGTCATGCCTTAACTCCCCACCCACAAGCCTCTTCTCTCATTCCTCTTCCTCCCCTCCTTCTCTTTCCCTCACTTAACTCCCCACCCACCGGCCTCTTCTTGTGTCCCATTGTCCATTACCTTGACAGGAGGTGCCGACTGTGGTAGCCATTTATGTTTCCTACTTACTCACTTGATTCGACTCCGCCAGGATAAATATATGTTTAAGGACGACATGCAATGTACCATAGACAGGACTCTCACCCCTATCAGCAATATTAATTTAATTATTTTTTTAAATGCATGCCTCCAGGCAGTGAGATAGACAAGTCTTGACAGGCATGATACGTCACCAATCACCATAGTAATTAGTTTTTTTTTATTTTTGTGTAATAATAACTGCATTATTATTCCTCTCAATCAGTTGTTTCATTTTTTAAAACCTTTTATAGTAATTAATTGTAATGTAATAGTGTGCCATGTAAATATTGATTGAGTGTACTAGGACTGGTGCATCTACACCACTGCCACAGGACGATCTCTCGTGCGGCGATCGTATGGAGGAGGGAGTAGTGGTGCCCCAGTGTCCCTCCATACAGTTGCTCCAGACATCAAGTCCTCCGATCCGCGGATAAATTGACGAACAATAGCCACAGGTCGATACATCTGTCCTCCGAGGCATCTAATTGTAATATGTGCGACTGTCCTCAAGAAGGATAGTGCACAGACATGCTACACACCCCTGTAGCCAAAATGGCCCAATCCATTAGGCATCTGGTCAGTCCAGCACCTCACGAGGGTGAGAGGACGAAACTGCATGCCTTACCCCGACCAGCTCATCGCCTTGAGTTCAACATACACAAAGTTTGTGTGTGTAGTCATAACAGATTTCCTTCCAGGCACCTTAGCAGCAATCTTATAACATTACCAGTAAAAAGAACATTTGCTAATAAACAATACTTATAAATATTAGTTTTAAACAAATATATTTATTACTTCATACATAAGACCTCAAATTACTTATACAAAATGTCTGATTGACGAATCCAACTGTCGTGGCTTGCATCGAACCACAACCATCGCACTAGCACTTTATTTCCTTTCATCTCCAATAACTTCATACATAAGACCTCAAATTACTTACACAAAATGTCTGATTGACGAATCCAACTGTCGTGGCTTGCATCGAACCACAACTATCGCACTAGCACTTTATTTCCTTTCTTCTTCAATACCTTCTCGACCAAATACGTGTTTGGATACTTGGTAACTTGAATTTCTTTGCTGTAGAAACCTTCTCGAATAGCCTTACCTTCCACATCTTCTAGGTAGTAGGTCCTTGGTTTGTAGTGAGGAATCTTGACCACTTTAAATATTTCAGTGCTCCAGTTTGGTGTGTAGTCTTTCATAAATGTTCCCTTCACTCGCAGTAACCTTACATAGTCTCCAATCTTTGCTTTAGGTTTGTGCAGGTCCAGTTTCTTTTCATTTTTATACACAGTTTGTAGTAAAGAGTTGTCCATGACATCTGCAGGCTTCATGTTCGTGGTCCGACGTACTTTATGATTATATTTTGACACAAGCTTCTGCAATAAATCCATCCAATTGTAGCTTTCTTGTGCTGAAATTTTTTCCAATTTTCAATCTTCGGAATACGATTATAGTGTTCACGATACTAGCCTTAAGATCACTACGTAGAGTAATGGTTTATTTTATGTTTTGACATCAGCGCTCGAAATTATGAGTTGTAGAATTCTTTGCGGAGGTTTGTATGTAAAGTCTTGCTCGGACATTTATCATGCAATACAATGTTTATCACATTTGTTATATCCCCACCGCTCTTAGTTTTTATGGTCACAGCCCACAATTATTTACTGTAGAAGTCAATAACAGCCAGAATGTACTTGTAAATTTTATACATGCAAGCATAAGAAATCATTTCAACCGAGTCTGTTTGATACAAGTCAGTCCTTCAAAGCAAACACACTATACTTCGAGACCAGTTTCACCTTGCGGACTTGTGAAGCTCGCTAGCAGTCTTTTGGTGTCTCATTCTATGTAACCATCTATACACAATTCTTCGATGATGCTGGATATTTCACTTGCATGACAATTATTTCCAGTCTGCTGAGAGGCAACTAGTATACATCTGTCTACAATTTCGATAACTTCATTCCAATAAACATATTATGGAAGTCTCCCGTATTCCCTTTTCTTACATAGATCGGGACCAGAACCTAGGAATGCACCACACACATCTGTGCACTCTCTGCAACCATCTCCTCACACAACTATGCATGCTACACACAAGACTATGCATGCTACACGCGCTCCACAACCATCTCCTCACACAACTATGCGCTCTCCATGCAAGACTATGCACTCTCCACATATGTCTCAGAACCCTTTTACTTATGCTGTACATGACTCCACACACTCTCCACACGCTCCACACATATCTCCTCATGCTCCGCACACGTCTCCACAATCTGCTCCTCATTCTTCTCATGCTTCACACATAGCTCCACCCTCTCTGCATACCTCATACCATCCATCCACAATTTCTGCGTGCTCCGACCTCCTTGAGGGCCACCATATTTCATTTATCATTAGTGTTGTTGTGTGGAAACTATGTTTCATTAATTTTACTCATGTATGACTTACAAATTTTAGGTATCCTACATTTAACTTAAAATAATATTCATCTCCAGTCCACTCACATCAGACTTTTAGAACGTATCATACATCTCCAAACAAAACCTACATAAACTAATCAAACCCCTAAGACATTTCATATCTCAGACAAAAATTCCGCCATGAAGCACAAGTCATACATTAAAAAATGTATCATTTCAAAACAGTACACAATTATAATAAAAAGAAACTCATTAACCACAAAATTAATTACAGACACAAACACTCAAAATACAACCAGCATAAAACCACAATCACATCCATAATTTTCTATGCAAACACCAATACTAGAATAGTCCCATTCACCGCAGGCACCGCACATAGCACCGCAGGCAACACACTTCGCACCACAGTTACGGCACAAGCATTGTGCTCTCCGCACATAGCAGTGCAGGCAATGCCACATGCAACACTGTTTGTACTGCAGACACCGTCATCCTCTTCCAATTACCATATCTTCCAACTGCCAGGAGCACATACACTGAAGACATTGAAAATGTCCCCCACTCTCTACGCAAAACTCTACACCCCTGTAAACATATCACCATATGTATGTAGCTCCACACATAGCTACACATCAGCCCCCACATCTGCATAGGCATCTGTCTCTTCAGTTTATACATGCTCACACTTCAACACATCTTACCCCTTCCTCAGGGGCTAGACATGAGAAGCACATTTAGATGCGAATTATAAGTGGTGGTGAAACCAACGATATTTAACAAGCTGAGGCTCCAGCCATGGTGCTATAATATAACTCGCTGGGCACGACTTTTCTCATGCTGGCCCTTCAAGAGAATGAGGGGTATGTACCTTTGCTGTGACGAGGATCCTCCATATATCCAAATATGACGCTGGAGTCATTCTTAGATAGGCATGGTGAACTAGCAATCTCTTCCTCATCCTCCTCTTCCTCATTGCCATCGTCCTCCTACTCCCATCTCTCCCCTTGTCAATCATGGAAGACTACCTCCTCGTCATCGTCGTCATCCTCCTTTCTTCCACCACAGGCACTGAAGGTGCCACGATGATCACAGGATGCTCTATTGTTGGCATTTTTGTAGGGAGTCCTGGAGAAGACAGCAGGTCACTTAGCTGACTCAATAAATCCAACCACTGTTACCTAATACTCATCTTCACAGGTGTTGTGATGCAGACGATTCAGCAGTGGTGGTGGTAGTAGTGATGAGGCTGTTGTTTCTTGAGAAGTCCTTGTAATGGCACTGTTGTACAGTTCGTCGAGCATTTCGTCACCGCTGCTGTCCAACACATGTATTACACTCAACATTCTACCTCAAACTGAAGACCCAAGATCCCAGGAGAGACTACTCCTTGCTAGTCTCCAGTATGCATCCCCTACCCTCCAGCCAGTGTGTTGCAAGCCCACCCTCCTCCCTTCAAGTGTTCATAAATATATGTCAGCACGCCAGGACCGACCATAGGTGCCATCAAGTCATCCTAGTGACGCGCAGGCCTCCACTTGCGAGCGAGCCACTACCTGGAGGATAGGGGGTGAGCATGTACTCAAGGGTCTTGGAAAATGCGAGAGTTGCCCATTTTCGAGCTCAATGTCCCAGGTCATTATACACCCAGGCAGTCCAGCGCCCTGCAGGCAAGATGACGAATACAATTAAGTGCCGAACCCAACAAAATTATCACCTCAAGTTCTAACATGTTCAAAGATTGTGTGTGCAGTCATCACATACCTACCATTCCCAATAAAAGAACATTTATCATTAATAATTGTAATGAAATCCAGTTAAAAAATATATATTTTAATTCCCTTTTAAATAAGAAAGAGTACTTTCCATTAATTAATTATAATGATCGATTTGCAAATTCAACTGTCGTGTCTTACATCGAACCCAAACCAACACACTAATACTTTATTTCCATTACTCTTCAAAACCTTCTCGACTATAAATTCGTGTTTGGATATTTGGTAACTTGAAATTCTTCGCCGCAGAAACCTCCTTGAATGTCTTTGCCTTCCATGCCATCAATGTAGTAAGCCCTAGGTCCATAGTGACGAAACTTGACCACTTTAAATATTTCAGTCCTCAAATTTGATGGGATAGTCTTTAGTAAATGTTTCATTTATTCACGGTATCTAGACATAGTATCTAACTGTTACTTTAGGTTTGTGCAGGCCCAGTTTCTTCTCATTTTTATAAACTGTTTGTGGTGAAATGCTGCCCTAGTCGTCCACAGGCTTAATGTTCGTGCATCGATATACTTTGCGATTTTATTTTGACACAAGCTTGAGTAATACATCGACCCACTTGTACCTTCCTTGGGCTGAATATTTTTGACCCACTTTCCAATCTAGAAAGTACAATTAAATTGTTCCACGATACTGGTCTTCATGCCACTGTGGGTAGGGTAGTGGTTGTTTTATGCTTTGGCATCAAGACTTATAACGATTTAATGTAGAATATTTTGCAGAGACCCACATGAGGATATTATGACGGACCTCTATCTTGAAAGTATAAATAAAATTAGCATAACAATGATATTGTAATTCACAAATCTACTTGTGACAACTCGTTCTCTAAGTTACTTTGTACACCCAGTTGGAAAATATCTAACACATAATCGACCGATTCCTAAAGGCACTGGATGATACTCTGGTCAACCTGAACTTGTCCTGACTAATTCCTACAGGTCCTGTCCGATTTCCTTCACAGTTTCACCATGTACCTCTTCTACAACGACAGTATATGTGTCGAGGCTGTGTAAAAATTATGTATGCATCAATTAACACATTTAAAATAGGGTGGACAGTACAATTATCCTCCTGATCTACTCGAATAAAATAATTCACTGTGATATTACATCCCATGACGAGCTATGCAATAACATATTTAAAATACCATAACGTAATATTTTGAATTTAAAAATAAATCGCTTAAGTACAGGAAAAAAGTTGAAAATTCAGGAATTTTTTTAATGCAAAAATATTTTATGTAGCTCCTAGTATGTTATTTCACTGTGAATTATTTCACGTACATAAGTCAATTGGTTTTCAATATTTGCTTGGCAACAGAACATGCCAATTTTAACTTTGACGCACCGTTATGAGAAAACTATGGGAGTTAAAATTATTTCGTAACAGGGAAATGTACAGTGTGTTTCGATTCAACACAGAACTGGCAAGTGTGCTGCCTACCCACCCGCAACCGGCTTGAATTCTGCTCGCGGCGCGCTAGCGACGGAGCTACGTTCGATTTCACTGGTTGCCGCCTTCTTACGCAGCATTCTAAACGGTTTAACTCTTTCAACATATATTTACACAGACTTTGGAATATGTTTCAACGATTTCTGCTTCAGATCTCGTTATTTTACGCTTCTGTTCATATTTTTTACGAAATATTTCTATCAATAAACGTTTATTTACGACATAGTATATTACTACACAGCGATGCGACTAGAAACATTAATTCATCACAGACGTTTACAATGGACATTTACAATGAACATTTACAAAAGATGTTCGAAGTGGCGTCCATCCTCTTCCAAGCAGAGGGCTACTCGTCGCATGAAGTTCTTGCGTG
>PNEQ01009612.1:5255-25373 GCA_003012365.1 Medauroidea extradentata
CCCCCCCCCCTTATGAGTGTTGTCCGCTCGAGTAAACGTAGAAAAATTGAGTCATTTAACGATATTATGCTAGGTATCCACCTTATGCCTAAGATTTTGGACAAACTTACGATTTTGGATGGAAACTACTAGGGTAGTTACTTAGCCCATCGTTATATAACTTCAACATTTACACATTTAATCGAATACTTCCGCGGTCGAGAAATGTGACTGAAATTGTACTTGGGCAACTAAGCTGCAAGATCAAAGTATTTAGCCCTAACGAAATATTGAAATACCTTTACTGGCAAGCCAAATGTATAGAGATGATGTTATATCGCGGGAAATGTTGACCGTGTGCTAGACTCCAATGCAATGCGCACATTCACATAAATGACATTTTAATTTTGCTGTTGGCTCTCGTTTATCTTCGAAGATGTTTGCCCCATTTAACTTGACCAACAAAAATACCACTGCTTCAGTGGCGAAGCGTGGATGTGTTCTAAGGCATGCAGTGTATGAGATCCGACTATACACTTTGAGCATGTGGCAGTTGTGCTGCAGAGACATAGGTGTATCACTGAGAATTAGTTCCTTTTCTCTTACATACTACTGGCTGAGCAGTGTACCTGCTTCTACCAGTAAAATGTTTCCACAGGCAACTTAGAGTTCTGTACAGTCACTGCTAATCACCGCTTGCCATATAACTCTTTACATCTCGCCACTGCACTCTGATTCGTCTTCAAGCAAGTTATGGTGCCTCTAAACATATCAGCCAATAAGAGACAGCGCAGTGCATTGGTGGCTATACTGGCTCAAATAATTTTCGCGAATTTGAATCATCTATACTAATGTCTAGACGCGCGTGAGTTTCGCGGATTTAATCTAGTGTATTGCAACAGAAAAATTCAGATACAAACAATGATGTATTAGTGTAAAACTGTAAGAATGAATTTTTGATATATGTATTAATTTGCGTTTAAAGATATTTTCGAAACCACTGCAAAACTGCTAGCACATTCAGGCGTCGTATGTTCCAAGTTCCTCAAGCGAAAAGCTTTAGGTTAAAAAAAATACTACATAGAAGACAGAGTAATGACCCAAGTACGTTATTATTGTGTAGGTGATAAACAGATAATTGCCTCGTGGTTTTCTACGTGTCAAGCAGTGGCGGAGCTTGATCGTGTATCAAGAGAAGCTGCATTTGACATGTATATACACTCTTGAGCATGCGTCATGAACACGCCTGCAGGAACCAACCAATAAGAGTATTTTCCTGTTACTGAAATCGTGTTATTGTATATATTCTCTCACGTTTTTTATTGTTATTGGCTGGAAATTTACCGGCAGTACAAATATAATGGTTTTAGAGATATATTAGGTTTGTGTATAGCACGGCCGTAGAAGAACAGGTCTGGACACCCGCCTGTAAACTTGAGCTCCATGTTGTTTGGCTGTAGTTCACCAAGTTACCGAAGAGTGTTGTGCGTCCTTGGCGCTACTATCGGGGCGGTCGGGCTCAGACTCTGACCACTCCCCTCCCACTTTTTCCCCCAGTGTTTACATTATAAAGATAAACCATTTATCAAAACGTATTTTTTATCAATTTGTGAAATGCTTCCTTCGCTCAAAATCCTAAAGCATGGCTCCAGCAATCTTTATTTACTTTATAATGTAAACACTGGAAAAATGTGGGCGGAGTTTGAGCCGGACCGCCTTGATTGCAGCGCCAAAGATGTACAACACACTCAGTACATTGGTAGATAGGCGAGTGTACTTCTACGACCGTGGTGTATAGTCATTTCTAAGTACCGCTTCCCTTGGACACATACATACTTCACTACTGGTGACAAGGCAAGTCCATCGCATTTCTTGACGACGAATTGTTCCCACGCCTCGTTACAGTTCGGATCGTACCTCCGGCACTTCTGTCTTCGGACGAGCCTCTCACGTCGCCGGCGCTTGTGGTAGGCAACGTGCTATTAACGCCTTGTGGCGCTGTCGACAGGAAATTAATATCCGTTGTCTCCCCCCCCCCCCACCCCCTTTAACCGCACTTTTCCATTGGTTATTGAATTCACCGCTCTTCCTGGCTTTGTCTTCGTCGAAGGATTTCCCATCTCCGAGTTCCTCGATATTTCTGGGAGCTCATACGGAGATATTTTTCAGTTTTACTTCGCTTCTATCCTTTTTCTGAGAATTCGTTTTTTTTTTATGCTGGTTTGTTTGGAAGTTGGTTTTTTGAGGTTAGTTTAGTTGAACTGTCCCAAGTACATCGAAGTAAATATGCTTCGTATGAATGTAATTTTCAAAACATATTGTAAGGGCAAATATCAGGCGTATTATGTACTTCGTAGATATATTGTTAGACGTAGATATAGATTGCTCACATTTAGTGAACAAGAAATTTTCAAAACAACCTTGAAATAGTGCGGGTGTCCTGAAATGGGCTTATAAGATGCATGTCACTTGAATCCTGCGCGAAATTTCAGACCAAAATGTTATTGGCAAAATTTCGTATGGTGACGCACAAAAAATAAAATTCCCCTCGTGAGCTATAAAGCTGCCTTATTACCGCTGTTCCGACCATCACATGACCATGGTTTCAATACCGCAGGCAGTCTCAACATTTGTATACGTTTGCTCGACGGAATATACATACTGCACCAAATGCGCAAGAACATGTCGCAAAGCTTTACGTCTTGGCGACAGCGAAGTATTTGAGACGGTTTACACAAACGCTGCACAAAGACAGGGTGCGGAAAAAAGTATAGATCATGGTCTTTGTTAAGGAACCATCCCAGCATTCGCCTGGAACGATTTAGGGAAACCATAATGTTAAATTGAAATCAAGATTGCCGGAGCCAGGGATTGAACACGGATCCTCTCGAATACGAGTCCAAAAGCATTACCGCTACGCTACCTCGCTCGGTAACTTTGGCACTGATTTGCCAAGGATATCAAGTAGTCAAGTCCTATAATTATTTAACGTGCACTCATGTTTGCTTTCAGTTTTCCTCTAATGAGTTAACTTACTAAAACAATATTTTAAGATTGGTTACATGTATAGTAACAGTCTATTTCGTAAAATTCAGTATTATTGAAATTATTATGATTTTGTGACTATACGTATTTAAGAATCTCGATTTTATAAATAGATGATTACAAATTAACACTTTAGGTAATACATGTTATTGGTAGGGCCACGATTTTGTCGCGAAAAGATTTTTGCCCCACTTTGTTTCAGTGTCTCTCGTGCACATCGGCAGTTCTGTTTCAAGGATATTGGCAGCGTGTCTATGTTCAGACACGTTTCTCATTTGACTGCACCAATAAGAATAAGATTTTTGTGAGTATGTACGTCTCTAATTTGCCAAGGCCAGTGAGAGTAAAATCATCCAATCACAGACGGTATAGCAGAGCTGCAGGTGTGCACATGACGCATCTAAACCAAATGTTGCAAAAATCTTTTCGCCATAAAATCGTGGCTCTAGTTATTGGACTGAAGGCCTACAGTGCTAATGTGAAAACCAAATTACAGAACCCACCGTAACAGCTGATAGCGAATGATTTAAATTGCACAGGTGTTAGCTAATTCACGAGTACCTAGTCCAAAGTTAATAAAAGCTGGTTAGAAAAATTTGGTTAAAAAGTACTGGGCTCTTAGGTTTCGTAGAAAACGACATGTAAATTGTAAATACTATTTTAGGAAACTTCTGTTAACCTCATGATATCCGCCGAGCGAGGTGATGCAGCAATAACATGTTGGGCTCGGGAGGGCCCTGGTTATATTCCGACTATCCAGATTTCGGTTGTCCATGGTTTCCCAAAGTTGTACCAGGCGAATTGTGGCATGGTTCCTTATCAGAGGCCGTGGCCGATTCCTCTCCCAGTTGCTGTTCATGTGTAAAGTTGTGTATAATCTTCTTTAATGATATTTATATCGGCGAGACGTGCAGTCCGTGTATCTTATCTTAACATATCCAGGGTATCTGTATCTCCGGCTCTGTTTTACTCTGATCGCTAAGGAAAACCCATTTTCGCGAAAATAATGTCGCACCAACTTGTTTTCAAAGTCTTACCGTAAAGTGGGTTTTGCACCCGCATGGGCAACTTTGATCTTTCAAAGATTTTTGCAATGTGGATGTATGACAAGATGAGTATTCATGGATATACGCCATTGCTTGCGAATGTTGCCAAGTCGCAGATAAACCCACAAAAACATAAAAATACAAAGAAAATAAAAAATATATAAATATGCAACAAAATTACGTAAAAAATATTTTTTTCGTAATTTTGTTGCATTTTTTGTACTCGTCTTGTCATGGGTAACTTTGCACCACCCAAAAAATGTGTTTCTAGGTTGTTTGGTGAAATAAAGACACATCACGACTGGGTATTTAAAAAAAAAAAATTATAATATAATACCATCGAATACAATCACTTGTCTTTGAACTATCAGCATAGGAAATATATTTTTTGTTGGTGCAAAGTTACCAGGGGCGTCATTTGGGGCTACAGGGGGGGGGGGGGCAAATGCCCCCCTGGATTTGGAAATTTTGTGTATAAATGTAATTTTTGTATTTTTAAATGTAAATAATGCTAACTTAAAGACGTAAAACTGAAGTTTTATTATTAAAGTATCTAATTTATACATGCTTAATTAATAAAAAAGATGCAACAAGGTCACTATCGTCAGAAAACAAAATCTTGCCCCCCCCCCCCTGGAAAAACCTGAAATGACGCCCCTGAAAGTTACACATGCTGGTTCAAAGTATACCCAGTTTACGGTACGTGCACGTGTAAAGTTGTGCGTCTTGGTTGGTGGCAGCGTGTGTGATTTGCCGGTAGGACCTCGAGACGTCGAGAGTTACAAACATCTAATCACTGACCACGAAGAAGTGTTGCCGATGTGCACGTAAGACAATGAAACATGCTTGTGCAAAACTCTTTTCGCGAAAATCAGCTGTCCCTACACCACGGCCGTAGAAGAACAGGTCTGGACACTCGCCTGGATATTTGACCCCCTTGTTGTTTGGCTGTAGTTCACCAAGTTACCGAGAATATTGTGTTTTATTGGCGCTGATGTTAGGGCGGTCGGACTAAACTCCGCCCACTTCCTTTCCGTTAAGGTAAACAATTTATCAAAACGTATTTTTTTTTATCAATTTATGAAATACTTTCTTCGCTCACAAATTTAAGAAAAGGCTCCAGCCATCTTTATTTACTTTATAAATTTAACAATGGAAAAAAGTGGACGGAGTTTGAGTCCGACCGCCCGGAAAACAGCGCCAAAAAGTACGACATTCTCGGTAACTTGACGAACTACAGCCAAACAAATAGGGGGTCAAGCAAAATACAGACCTGTTCTACGACCGTGCCCTACACCAACAAACTTCATCCAATAGAATATGCGTTTAAAGCTTGAGTAAAAAGCAACGAGCTATATAGTTAACATAGAGGGGCGGAAACACTTTCAAAGTGAAGCCCAATTGAACGGCTGTTTTGACCCAAGAAAACATGGCGAACAGCAGTGTAGCCAACATTATGTTGAAAATCCGTCATATGTTCGCATTAAATCCGTTACATTATAGGTCCACAATATTCCCGCTAAACACAGGAAAAAATGCCAATAATTATTGTAATATATATATTATACTGTAATAATGTTTAAATTAGCATAATCGCTCTCGTCTCTCGACCGGATATAAGAGTCCGCCATTTCATCTAGGGTCAAAATACCACGTTCAATTGGGCTTCACCTCAGAGACTTGGAGATTGCTGTTTCTGCCCCTCTATGTCTACTATATAGCTCGTTGGTATAAAGGAATTCTTCAACTGTGAAGGTTCACCGATGTCCACAAATTACCACTACAATTTCAGACGTTCACAAAATAATCTCCATAGTTGTTAGAAACATGAGGTTTGTTGAATGTGGAAGAATATTTCCCAAAGGTTTTATGCAAATTTTGTTTTCTTCAGATGAGACTGCTGATTCATCCAAATGACCACTCTTTAAGAGATAGAGAGACACATAGAGAGACAGAGAGAGAGAGAGAGACAGAGAAAGAGAGAGAGATTTTGGTCTGCGCTTAGCATCGAGGTCTTTAGCGCTGGTGAAGGGTGACATAATGTGTGTATGCAGCAGTGCCGGAATGAATGAGCGGGAGAGAAATGGAAGATCCACGAGAAAACCCGCTGACCAGCGTCATCGTCTGGCACGATTCCCACATGCGAAAATCCGGGGACCGACACCGCCGGGAATCAAACCCGAATCGCCGTGGTGGGAGGCGAGAGGTCTGGCCTCTCAGCAACCGCGGCCCTCACTCCTTAGATAAGGCTCAATGTATGTTGGTTTATTGGGCTGGTTGGATTAAAACAAGTGTGTGTGTTTGTGTATATACATACACACATTTCTCGAATACAAGTAATGTAATCAGATGAGTGTTTACTTTTACTCGTAAGTAAACAGTCAAGGGAGTAAAACCTCCGTAAGGGCTGAAATAGGTGAGAATGAAGTAAAATGAACACTTTTATGGCAAGTATTTACTTGTAATTTTCTTAGGTCGGCTAAACCAAAGCTTGTTGTTCGTAACTTTACCAGCCATTACTGCGTTTTTTAATTTACGATATGTTAAACACTATCAAAATCTTGAAAACGTTAGTCCAAAATTCATGAAAGATATTATGCTTCGAATGGGAAAACATATATTTTATTACAAATATTTTTTTTGAAACAAAACGGCGAATTAACCATGAGCATTACCAACACGAACAAAGTTGGAAATGTTCTTACTATACATAAATGAGACCCAGGGTTCCAAAGTGGTCTTGCTATTGATGGTGTTTAAAGAAGCACTGTCTGTGGAATATTTGCAAGTGTTTTGGATAAAATAGTTGGTAAGGCTGAAGATTGGATTAAATTTCTTTCTACAGATGAAAAAAATGAGACGTGCCAAGGATAGCTGGAAATTCATATTCCGTACGTCAACTATTATTGGTGTTGTAGATTGTTCTCATGTGTAAATTATGAAGCATACTCAATTTAGAGACGAATTTATTAACCGAAAATGTAAAACGTCATTAGCGTACAGGTCACATGCGACGCTAATGAAAGGCTTACAAGTCTTGCATCTCAGTGGCTGGGTTCACGACGCGAGAATTTGGCGCCAAAATTGTGTGCAAGAGGTGATGCGTAGATTTGATGGCGAATCTTGTCTGCTAGGTGATATCGAATATTGTATAACCCTTGGCTGCTAACTTAATATGCTGAGGTACGAGATGATCGAGAACGCCATTTCAGCGAGATTCATGCTCAAGAAAATATTGTTATTGAACGAGTTTGTGGCCAACTATATCGTTGTTTACCCTTCTTAACCCTAACAGTGCGAGTCGCACTTTAAAAACTTCCGAAAGTGGTAACCAACTGTACTGTACTATATAATATAGCAAAATATTTAAATTATGGTTGGGAATGTGAGGCGTCTTACGGCCCTTTAACAACGAGCTCTTAAGGGTGTTCAAGTGCAATAAAATCTTAATTTTATATTTTTATGAGATATTATTAGTTTTGTAGACGATACTTGTGAGTGCATTTTACTCTTACGAAACAATTTTAGCTCTAATAGTTGTCTCATAACGCGGCGTCAAAGTCAAATTTTGCTTGTTATGCTGCAATGCAAATAGTGAAATCCAACTGACCTATTTAAATAAAATAATTCTCTGTGAACTTACATGTCATGAGCTATGCAATAAATCATAAAAATAATCCCACAGCGTAATATTTAGAATATTAAAATAATCGCATAAGTACAGAAAAAAGTTGTAAATTTAGCAATTTTTTTTAAATATGAAAACAATTCGCGGGTTTTTTCAAATGTTTTATTACGTAGTTATTTCACTGTGAATTATTTCACTTACGTAAGTCAATTGGTTTTCACTATTTGTACGGCTGCAGAACTTGCAAATTTTTAATTTGACGCATCGTTATGAGAAAACTATGAGAGCTAAAATTGTCTCCTAAGAGGAAATTGCACTCACAGGTATCGTTTACAAAACTAACAATATTCCATATAAATATAAAATAATTATGACTTTCGCACTTGAATATCTTTAACAGAGCGTGATATATAATTAAACGCGTAAAGCATTAATCTATAACTGTAGGTTTCTTGTAGCCAATTTGCAAAAATAAATCAATAGCAATCCTAGACAAAAGTTTTAGCCAACGTTTTAAACGAAATTGTTTCCAGTGTTACGAACTTCTGAGGCACAATTTCTGACGTCGGAACCTCGTGCATTTAACTGCGGCGCGTAATGAGTTAGTAATTCTGGATAAATAATTACTCATAAAGTTGCCAAATACCATTATCTAGGATTTTCATTGAATGTTTTATTCATATTAGCTTCTAAAAGTGCGTAGAAATCAATTGATGATTTCAGTATTTATTTATCTACTACGTACTCTTAATAGTCTATGAGGGTGAAGTGAGGCGAAGGGACAACACAACAGCCATGCTCAAGACAGAATTCGAACCCAGGACCTCTAGCACCGCATACCGGCGGCTTACCGACTACGCTACGAAGGACAGCAGTTTGGGAGTGTGAAGACCCAAGTTAAAATAATTACGTGGACAACAATGGCTGTGTTGCTGATGTTATCGACCGCAATGACATTTGAGTTCGCCGTCGTGGTCAACAAAAACGTAATCGCATAGCACAGTGTCTTTATAAGTAAGAGAAAACACTTTTTCTACATACATAATCTACATGATTTTGGCTTTTCTTATTTAACAATGTTGATAACGTGAATACTTCACTTTCGTGGATTGTTTTACTTCTTAACAAGGTATTGTTGTAAACTAATTTCTTCTTCCATCACAACAACTGTTTGTCGTTCTTTTGAATTTGGTCTTCTGTCTCGTTTATCAGCATTTCTTCAAGCGTGTCTACAGTCTCGTTAGTATTATTTGTTTTAACAGCAATAAACGCTGTACCTGCCAAATTGTTATCCTCATTGTTTTATCAGTTTCAGCTCATACCGTGAATTTTTTTCTTATTATTTTCTTGTAGATTAGAACTGTTCATGATTCTCCGTAGGGTCATTTGTTTCTATTGTATCTTAGTTGTCACTGGTATTCTGATACTCAGCGGTCTCTCTACAGTACTAGACCTACTTGATTGGCTATCTTTTTTTTTTAGTCTAAATCTTAAAGTCCCTGGTGATTTACAAAATACACTTTTTTCATGTGATCTCAGTGTATGTATAAAGTCTTTGCCCCATTACGAGAGTTAGTTGTGTGGGTATGTTGCCAGTTATGTTCCCGTTCCTTTTTTCTTGGTCACTGTTTTCATGTTATTTTAGTAGTGTTCTTTTTTATTGAGCCACCGTTGTTTTGTATTTCGTACTGCTCGTATAACCTTTAGTCAGCTTTATCATGTATGTTCTTTTGCAACAGCATTTTTTGGCAGCTTAGATGGGTACAGTACACAGTGTTATCGCACAACAAAGCTACAGACACAGTCCTACAGCTGCAATTACCTACGTAACCTTCAAGAGGTTCATACATAACGACGGCCAGATCACTTCACGTAATTAACGTTAACTGATACATAGGGACACTATTTCTGCAGCGAATTTCGGCAAACGAAAAATACTTGCAGCACCTGCAGCGAGGAACCGACTTATGGGCTCGCAAGTATTTTCTCGGCTGGAAATGTAACCGAATCATTTAATGTATGATTTTAGTCTCTTAAATTTTCTACACTTGCGCGTGTTACTTGGTTTTATTTGCTCAGCCCATTGAGACTTAATCGGAAACATGAGTTAAGCGAAATTACAGGTAAGGACCCTCCCCCCTCCCAAGATCAACAGTACGGGAGTAGGGACTAAGTTCCGGGAACTGGCAGCTGGTTCATGTTCTGCAAACTGTCGACGCACCATGTTGGAGCGCATTGACGAAGATGACAGCTTTCTCAAGCGAGCTGTGTTCAGTGACGAAACAGCATTTCATACGTCATGTGTACTGAACACGGATCTGGGGTTCAGAATACTCCCTCGAATCAGTAGAGATTTCGCTCGACAGCCCAAAGGGGATGTGTGGTGTGGTTTCGTGTATGATCGCACCTTTGGCCCATTCTTATTTATCGAAAGAACAATCACAGCCAATATGTACGTGGGCATGATAACAGAATTTGTGATATCGCAATTGGCAGACATGCAAGCCAATAAGATCTCAGCAAGATGGAGTACTTACCCCTCCTCTCCAAAATATGTTTTTGGCAGTGTGAGAATTCTTGAACCACCAGTTTCCTGGACGACTGATTGGCTGAGACACCTAAATTCCTTGGCCCTCTTGTTGGCAGGATGTCACACCTCTAGATTTATTATGGGATTATGTTAAGTAAGCCGTGTACAAATCACCTGTTGACAGTTTGGATGGATAACAGCAACATATTACATCAGCCATTGAGACTGTCGGTAGCGCAATACTAGAGCGAACATGGCAGGAACTGAAGTGTCGTTTTGATGTACATAGAAAGTACATATATAATTATGCATATTTTGTGTAACAACTTTGGGGCATGTTTTTTCCACATGCAACAAAATGCATGCTTCTGTCATCATCAGTATTTTTATTTATTTTTTTAAATTTACGTTTAGAGATGCAGTGGTAATTGTTTAAATCCTGTGTGTAATCAAAGCCAATAAACCTACAATTTTGGTTGTCCAATCATATGAACCGCGGAACGGTAACGTTTTTTAAGCATGCCTTTATGAAAGTGACTGGCTGCACAGGCCGCTGAGCGGTATGCAGAGCTTCGGCCGATATACATTTATTAGATACCTACTCAGCCTGCGTGAGTGATTTCTGTTTAAGAATGACACTCAAAGAACTGTGCACGCCTGTTTACTAATTTTAGGTAATCCAGTAGTCATTAAGGGGGATCGGTACCTGCCCTCTTAGAATTATTCTATTTTCAATGTTTCATACAATGAGATTTAATACAATTTCCCATCTGACAAGGCCTAGATATTACCTTCTTAAACGTTACCAAACTGTTACACTTTCACCACCTTTCTTAGTTTTTGATTAGTAACCTTCCCGAGGAAGAAAGTAATTTTTACTATAGGTGGTCACAGGTATAGTATAGCTGTGGTAGTCGAGCAATTTCAACTGAATACAATGTTAAGAACTATTCCGTCAGCCTTGTCGGAGCACGAAACACTATAGAAAATTTGATGGCCAAATCAAATGCATAGTTCCATTATTCCAAAATGACGGGTACTGATCTCCCTTAAAATGTATTTTCTCGGGGTAAAAAATGGAGAAATTGGGTGGTTTTGCGGCCCTTTTAAGGTATTAAGATCTTAGTGTTGATTCTTTAAACGAGTTTGAGTGCGCTTGTGTTGGGTGGGTTAATGTGTGTTCTCCTGACCCTATATCCGCACTTTTTGAGACAAGACGGCGTCAACTAATTTTTTTTTTGTCAAGAACGAACGCTCAGAAATCAAGTCTCAGTTTGATCATTACATAGTTGTTCGGGATTCTCGCGGCGGTCATAGTAAACATTTATTGTGATGTACAAGACAAATGTTAACGGTTAACGTTTCGTTTGACTGACCAACCAAAGGTGTGGGCTGTTTGATTCTGATAATATATCCTTCAAAGTTGTAGTAATCTTGAATACTCATATCCTTTATTTTAAACTTATTTTTGATCATATAATTACGTCGTACAGTCTGAATTCGAGAAATTCCTGTGAAATCTTGACTTTTTTTAATGCAAGAATAGATGCGCGACTTGTAAGACTAAAGCTGCACCAGTTCATAGCATGTGTCAATTCTTTTAATAACGAAAACTGGTACCGGTCCTGGAGCCAGCTATAGACTCACTAACGTCACAGCACTCAGTAAAGTAAATATAGAGATGTAAACTTGAATATACATGTCTTGCGTTTGTCATTATAACCATAACGATGCGCCGAAAACTAACTCGTAGTCTGGCCATGCTTGGTAAAGTACAAACTTCACTCAAGTTCCCAAACATAATACTCATCCTGTTGCACTATATAGTTTTTTTTTCAACAAAACGTTTCTCTCAGTATGTTTTATACGCTACATTTTTTTCTACACGAGAGGTGTGGTTTGAACTCAAAAGGGTACCCCTGTGGAACGGCTAGGCGAGGATGAAACTGCGAAGGTTCGGCATTGTCTTCCGCTTGATGGGGATAAGGGAACAACACAACACCCAGTCCTGAGCCCAGAGAGGCATACGTAAATATTGACCTCCCCGGCCGGAAATTGAACCCAACTGCCAGGAGCTATAATCATTGAGCCACGAGGTCGAACTATCATTACATAAACATCAATAAAAGTGTTTAACCACTTGTGGACAACTGGACGTGTCTCGCCACAAATTCAGTTTTGTGTTTTGTATCCGCATGTTTCTTTCAAGTCGGAAATGGTACTCTTTCCGACTGTCTGTATTTTCATCCCCTACACTCTCTTGGATCAACCAGGAACTTAAGTTACTCAGAAATCCCGAAATGTGGAAGAGTGTGTGTTTTTCAGAGTGTTCATGTAATTTCTTGCCATACTTATTTGGTTTGCATTATTATTTAATCAGCAGTTTCTTGTTGCTGGAATGTGGTTATAGATGGTTCGTGATTGAATGAGCACTTTTGAATACCACTTCGTCTAAAAAATGTTGTTTATTGTCACTTCTGGTGAGATTTTTAAATGTTTGTTGCAATGGGAGTCAGTTTACAATTAGAATTTATTGGTTTGTGGACATACGCCATTGCTCATGTTTTGTTGACCAAACTTTTATTGAAAGACAAAGTGACAAAATACAAAAAACACACAACAAATCACAGAAAACATAAGAAAAAAGAATCCCACTTCTGGCGTTAAACTCTTGAGTACAATCTATACACTCCTACTAATAGTGGGGGTCCTTTGTTTTTATTAGAAAAGAATACAGATTATCTGAAAGAAAGAAAAAAAAGCTTCCAAAAAGTACTCACTTTAACCCGAACCGCCTATAAAATGCTAAATTCCATTTGTCGTTTATGTGCCATATGTACTGGTTACGGTCGCTACGTATCCCCGAGTCTAAGCGAGAACAAGGATGGGGATTTACATATAATATTAGGTGGGACCCAGTACCTGTCGAACCTAACCTATATATACAGGATGTCCAGGAACAACCGTATACTAAGCAGCACACCACGCGAATCCTGGGATCAATTGAAGACGAAAATGTTAGTGGCAAAATGTTTAAAACGTTATTGTACGTGCCCAGTGTGGCAACTTTGCACGGAGAAAGACCTCCTCCTGTGCTGTACATCCAGGTATTATTTTGTGTATGTTGACTTCAAGTTAATGTAGATTCATGTTCGGACTACCGGCACTCACAGTATGCAATTCAGAACAGTGGTAGTAAGATTAGTAAGATATGTGTGGAGCGCAACAAGTGCAATGTTCCGACATTGTCCATGTAAGGTGTCAATATACAGCATTTTGCCACAAACATTTTCGTCTCCAGTTTAGCCTAGGATTCGTGTGATGTGCTTTTACGGTTGCTGCTGGACATTCTGTATATGACACCGCTTGGCGCAGCTTACATTGCCACAGTATTTTTTTAGGTTTTTTTTTTATATATATTTACAACTGTGGACAAATAAGAATTGACATACCCAAAAACAATCAAAATTACCAACTCGTAATTTTTTTTCCAACTTTTTTCTTCCCGTGGCAATATTTTCATTTCAATACAGAAGATGGTTTTCGTCCGTAATAATATCGTTTAAAGTGCCAGAGCTCCACCTTATTACTCTAGCTAAGGCTCCGAGATATGCAACGCCCTTAAGGCCACACTTTTTGCGATATTAATTTTTAACTCGTTAGCGAAGAGCAGATATAAAACAATCTGTCTAGCAATTTTGTTTAAAATCGTCTTTTCTATGTTGGCTGATTTTTTCAAGGCAGTAAATACTATGGTTTTAGTTAATTATGCAATTAACGAAATTATGGTTAGTTGAATTTTTAGTCGAAACCGTGTAATTTTTTCCTTTAAAAAATTTAGCTATCACGGCAAAATTTATTTTAAACGAAACTGCCAGACAGGTTTTTGATTTAATATCGACCCTCATTTAAGCTTAAAAAAGTAACCATTGCAAAACCAGTAGACGCTAAAGACCATGGCTTTAAAGAGCATGGAAAGGTAAGATGTCGAGCGAACGGCTCGAATAGTCAGTCGTCGATAAAACCTAAACTACTCATAATTACATGGAATTTTTTGCCGAGTAGATATTCTTTTAGTGGACGTTTATTTATACAGCATTGGGCGATAGTGTGCTTTGCTTTCGGGTATAAAATTAAAAACGGCATTTAGAAAAATATAGGATTGAAACCACGAAATCCACAGAAACAGAAAACTGTAATTTTTATAATATTTAGTACGATAATATCCAGGGCTCTATAATAACAGAAATTCAAAAATATTCACCTTTTTATTTTAAAATAATTTTACTCTCCGAAAATCTGCGTGAGTGATTTACAAATGTTATATTTGAAAATTAAAACGCAAATATTTTTGAATTTCTGTTATTATAGATTATTTTATATTATCTTACTAAAAAATCATAAAAATTACTGTTTTACATTTTTATTGATTTTGTGGATTTTGTGTGTAAAACACTTGAACGCCTCCGTGCTTTATTTTGAGCTTGCTTATTTATTTTATGCTCACTTTAATACCGTGCTAATTTCAATTAGTGTGACGCATACTTATTATTTTGTTCTCACCCTCAGTTGGGTTTTGAAATCTCGGGTGATTGTTTAGACTTCTCCACTCAATATTGTAAACGGGAAAGGGCGTAGAATGCACACCGATATTTCTCTTTTTAATTAACCTTTGCTAATGGAAGATCACACTCCTCGCGCGTTAATTAAGGACGAATAATTGCTTCTCGTAAATCCTACAGAAATTCGACAGGACGTAGTTATTTAATATTGTTCTATGCGTTGATGTGTTCGCGCTGTGGTAATAATTTCAGCTTAAATCATTGAATGGTTTGTTCATATGTCATTGCATAGACGTCGGATTGGAGTTTTTTTTTATGTAGCCGGTTGTCACTTTTTCAGGGATTCGATTCTGTTTTATATTTCATCACCTAAGCGTGGATCGTGCATAGACTTAGAAATAGTGTGATGTTAATCGTATCCTCGCAGTTAGTGGATAACTAAATTGAACTTAATTTAACTCACAAAAACAAAATGAAATAGCTGTTCTGGTTTCTTAGTTCAACGAAGATGGATTGGAATTATATGCACCCACTAAAGTATACAGGTATATTTTTGTTTTGTATTTTGCAATGTTTTCAGATATTGCAACTAAAAATGAGTTGCAAGTTGTTGTTTGACGCTACACATCTTTTATTGCTAAAATCTAATAAGTTAATTTTAATTTGTAGCATAAAAGTCAGTCTTCTTGTGTTAAACAAATATATTATATCTGTGTTAAACATACCTACTTAACGTTTTCCTTAGGGGTTTTTGTGCAGCTTGTAATGTGCCAATTTGGCATTGTGTCTAGTGTGTAATTATGTATATAGAATTGAGCAAATGGTCACCGATGACAGCATAAAAGGCCATTATTTTTATTTAAATGTAGATGTTTTATTGGTATGTGGTAGCTGCAATCAGCACGGAAATTTGTACATAAACGTACTGTAGCATAATAATCCACTGTAATTGTACATACCTAGACTGAGTAATAATTGGGCTACAGAGATGATTCAAACTGTGCCAGACTCTGCGAAAGCTGTAGATTTTATTTAAATTAGTGCTAGGTTATTAATAAAGAAAATGTGTAAAATTTATATTATGTCTAGAGGATGATGAGGCCGTAGAGATTTGAGTTTCGTCACGCTGCGGGAAGCAGAAGGCAGGCCATGTATGTGTCAAAGGGGTTGACGAATTGTTGAGGAGAAGAGAGCCTTGTACGCCCCACTGGGCGAGAAAGTGTTAGAAAAAGACAGGAATAAGACACCTGCAACGGTTTGCCGCCAGGCAGTTGAATTTAAAATGTAAATTAAATATAAATTTAGTTAAAAGTAAGGACATTTATGTGCTACATTTGAAGGGTATAAACAAACATGTAAATTTGTGATTTTGATTAATAAATTTGATACTTGATACGCTTGCAAAGGCCTGAGTTCTCAGCCGTCGGCAAACCGAGTTTAAATGTAACAGGGTTTCTGATTGGTCGAAGGCAACTAGGGGTCAGTGTAGCCGGCTTGGCGTGGAGACGCGGTGTTCAAGAGAGAGAATCATCTCAGGGCTCGAGGCAGCAGGACGTGTTGCTGTCCTCGTGGCTGGGACCGCGTCTCGCGGAAGTATCGCCGACAGAGTGTCTGTCTCGGGATACGATTTGCGAGGATTAACGGGACGATATTTGCAAGCATTAACAAGCCGATTGGTCGAATTAGTTATATCGTGCTTTGCCAGACCAAGGAGACGGGAATCACGCCCTTAAGGACAGAGACGCGACAAAGCTTTGGGATCGGCCATTGTTTTCATAATTCTCATGTGGCGCGGAGTTGTGTGACTAGGCTGAATCGTGGATCAGTGATCTGGTCTTTTCTGTTTCACGGTGAGTGAGGGCCATTTGCCGCCGTATCATGTAACTTGTCGTCTCAATATTGACTGTATTATTTTAACACACCCGCTGAGCTAGACCGAGGCAGAACTGTTAAAATATATATTATTGATCGACAGGGACACTTAACATTAATTGTGTTGTTGTCCGCCGCCGACGAAGGGCAAGTTACAAGCTTCTATCTGAAACAGAAAAATACAACCTAACCTTACATTCCGGAACAGCGATAATGCTTTGCTTAGATGTAACTTAACTTCTGTTGAAGAGAGACCCGCAATCTTAACGTATTTTTTTTAAGTTCAAATATAAATTTTTTATTTAAAACTGAAAATCAGAGGTAGATATAAAATAAACCCATACTGAACATAAATTCTGAAACTGATATGTTACTCTATTTCTGCTCTTATTTCTAATGTAATATTAAAAAAATGAAAATAAACAAATACAAATCTTTAATTAATTTGTTAATCATATGATGTCTTTAAAGTCAGCATTATTCTTTATAATAACATGCTAGATTACAAATGAGCAATTACGAACTGCCCGGATTTTGAGTTCCGAATTCTAAACATAAGCCGTTGAGGTACCGTCAACTGGGTGACTTTGTCTACCTTGAGGTAACTTTGTCTGCCTTGAGGTGACTTTGTCTGCCTTGAGGTGACTTTGTCCCGTTACTTGAAAAAACATTTACTTGGTGCTATATCCTTTACCAGTATAAAGTAACAAGATGGCGATCGTGTATTCCCCTTAGTAGGGTTGATAGATTGAATAAAAAATAATGGGCGACTGCAATGTTGACACAGTTGGTACTACTGCAGTTATGTTACTGTTTATTTACAAATAAGGAAGAGATTGTCTCACCAATCGATTTGTATGTATATTCAAGCTATATAATGCTATGAGACGAAGTCACCCCATGTTGAGGTGAGATTGTCCCACTTTTTTTTTTTTTTAAATAATACGAAGGTGAGGAAAATTTTAAGGTTTTGTGTTGTGATATAAAATTATTCATTAGAATCTCTTCTATTCAATAAAAATATGTTAATGTAATAATTTTAAGCTATCAGTTGGTTTATGCAGTTTATAAGACAAATGGAGTGAAAAATGAGCCAAAGTCACCCCAGTTGATGGTATACAAACAAATATGGTTGGACTGTTGCCCCGTCAACTGTACGAAACTTCTGTTTAAAAAAAAAACAGATTCATAGTAGTACTAAACTAAGTAGTAGCCCAGGAATTTTAGGTTTTTACAAAAAAAAAATAGTTAAGTCTGAAGATTTGGTCATTAATATTACGGACCTTACTGAACAACATATTGAAATTCCCATATTTTTCCCATGTCGGCGTCATCATTTTTTTTTTCGTACATGTATATCGTAAGTCACCCTAAATGGCACAATAACGCAAATGTACCTGCAGAAATTATGTTCTTGAACTCACATCCACCGGGATCGATTTATATTATCCAGTGGACTGTTCCAAAGTCATATAAATGCAGATACAGCAATAAAATTTACTTGAAGGCAACAAATTTAATTGATGGAACTTTGAAAATTCTCCGAAAATCATAAAATTTATGGAGAAAAAATAAACTTATAAGTGTGGATAAAGATGTGGCGGTTAGCAAAAAAAGTTATACAAACGCAATTCCTTAAGATTTGAATTATTTTAACGGTAAATCGCGTACTGCTCCATGACAAACTGTTAATCGAGATACGGTTGTTCTAGCACAAGCCTGCACCAACAGATATGGGTGGGGTGGAAGGTGGAGTGACGTCCCCCGTTAGTGATCCGCTTGTAAGAGGTCATTGTTTATAACATTATAACAAGACATGTAACCAGTATTGCTAGCCTTACTGTATAAGCAGGTTTTAACATTTTGTTTCATTATTTACTGCAGTAACAATACTAACTTTATGCTCCTGCTTCTCTAAAGACATCTCGTACGGTGTACTATTTTGTACAGATACCTGAGTTTCGCTTGTAGTGTTATTTACATTTTGCATAATATGTTCACAATAATTAAGTATCCGATACACAGCCACAGGTGCGATAGCATATACCCACTTCCGTCTCTTCCTGCCTTATTTTGGAGCGTAACTTGTTTTTTTTTATCGACCCTTGTTAACTTCGACAATATAATGTATGCGTATCTTATTATGTTTCGTGTATCCGCATATCGAAGTCGTGTAAACCGGCCGCCGTAAAATTATGTAAATTTTTTCTCATTAAGAATCAAGTAAAAATAAAATGCTCTTTGAAAGTTGTATTTCACTTCTGTTCTGACTTTGTAAAACAAGTTAGTTTTTTTTTAAGGTGCAATATTCGTGAAATCATTTGAGCTCTGCTTTTGAAATCGCGGCTTGTTATATCCTACATTTCTGTTCCTCCTTCACTCTATGCAAATGGAAGGAAACTTTCCTGCAAGATTTCTCGCAACGGGTAAAAGTTAGCGCCGGCTCATTTGAAGGAAGAGATTTAGCGTGACACGATCGTTAACGTGCACTGCCGTGAATCTGCCGTAGGTGCGAATTTTTAACGTATTGCTTCAAATTTCCTCGTTTGGCCCGTGGAAGCAGCGGTGCGATATAGCGCCAGAGTCCCATGCTTGACGAAGGACATATCGCCTCTATTCGCAACGAGCTAAACTGGCGTGCAAGGATTTCCTAGAAGTCTATGGGACTTCAAGTGGTGACCTCAAAATTTTATTTTTGAATAGTATGGAGTAAAGACCAACGCCCACATCTCGTCTTGCAGTTTACGTATTCACGTAGTATTTTTGGAGCGAACCCCGTTTTTTAGTTAATTGGAGAGGCACAATAAATCATGTTTCTGACAAGCGTCATGTCTCTGACAAGCGTAGTGAATTTTTAAAACGTGAAACGTGTAGTTTTCAGTGTAGTTTCTGTTCGTAGATAAACGTAATACGAATAAGTAAAGCTGTTTCGCGTAAAATTGAATAAGCCTGAGACACTACAACACTGCCCATGCGCCAGGTACCCTTGACTCTTCAATGTTCGTTAGTTCTTTTTTTTTTTTATCACATTGCTGCAAAGAATTCACATGACTTTTAACGGACTGCTTTGATAGAATTGTAGACAATGCACGTAATATGTGTAGTATTTTTGTAACATAATGCACAGTTCGTCTGCAAAAAAAAAATTTCATTAAATTTGCGATTTTGGCTTATTTCATATCTAATTTAAACATTAATAGAAACAATCGAAATGCTATTGCGTTTATTGCTATGCAAAAGTTTGAATATAAGTCAATGTGTTGTAACATAGCATTTTGTCCAATGTTACAGATGCGTATAAATTTCAATTTATTTGTCAATTAACCTAGGTATTTACTATTCTATGACCATAGTTACCACGTGCCAGGAAGAATGTAAGTTTTAATTGTCTATGTATTGAATGTATAAGGTATTGTGGTTTTGAGACTTTAATGACTTCTACAGCTTTTATATCTA
>PNEQ01009632.1:0-24499 GCA_003012365.1 Medauroidea extradentata
AAATGCACTTTTTACCGTAAACATGGCCACGGTTTTAAATACTTTGTAGTGGTATACAAAACAAAGTCTGTGTTGTGTCAAAAACGTTGGTTTTCGGGCACTAAACAGCCGGATTCACTAGTGAATCTCACTCTTCAAACTGCTCTCCTGAAAAATGTGATTTTTGTGACATAGTGTCTTATGCCTCCGAGGTACAGAAATATTCAACTGCGTTCGCCGGATCTACTCATATCTATCCTGCACAGGAGGAGGTTGCTGCAGCAGAAGAAAAAGAAACGAGCGCGTGAAACGTAAACAAAGACCTCGGTGTATGTACACAATAGAAACTATGTTTTTTTTCCTGGTTAACTCTAGCATGTGTATGCAGTATACACTACTAGTACACAATTTAAATTACATATACTTATATTGTACCAGAGCAAAACTATATTCTACAGTATCCGAACGAACTTGACCGACGTCGACCAAAATATACCGCTTATGTAGATTTCGCCTCACATTTTTTTAATATGCCACAAAAATACAACTGTTGAAGTACATTATTGAACGCTCGGAAAAACATTTAACGACAGTGTATATAAGATTACGTAATCAATACTACCAAGTAGATTATACCTACTATACCAACATATCATCTCGTCTCATAAGTCTTTATATAGACTGTTCACGATAAGAGCACTGCTTAATTTTTATTTCAGCCATTTTGTAATCATCTCTAATATTTTTAACACTAAAACTTCCTTGCAAATAAAAACCTGTGCAAACGTTGTACCTCTCCCAAAACTTAACTTCTTTCACACTCTATTAAAATACAGTTTTTGGATATTATAGTTGTTAGGACGTGCTCAGTTTATAAAGTGAACAGAAAATACTTGCGCTCCTTTGCTGTTAGATCTGTTTGTCTATGGAAGAAACTCCCTGTAACTATAAGAAATTTCTCATTACATGCTATAAAGAAACATTTTGTGGAAATGTATGTCATCAAATAATACTGAAGTATTTAAATAATTATTTAAATTCTTCTATTATGTGAGTATGTGTGTGTGCATGTATGTATGTGAATGCGAAAAAATTACTACGTTAATGGGTTATATTGTGTACCTTATTTTTATTACCGCTTTTGTTTTGTTTGTTGGTTGCATTATTTATTTTGTCTTTTTTAATGTATTATACGTATTTGTATTTCTAATAATAATAATAATAATAACATGTATTCTTATAATCATTATTATTGTAAGCATCTACAAGCGTTCGTCAAAAGCTGGTGATCCACCAAACCTGGTACATGACTGAGATGATCTACCCTACACCAACGGATGAATTTTCGAAAACGCCTCTTGGTTGCTGCGGATGGCGAGGTTGCCAGGAGTGTTTTATCCCTCAGTCGCGCCTGATGAATCGCAGAAAGATGAAGGTCGCGCTCGCTTCAGGGTACTCGCTATTTGCATAATCTTCCGACAAGACGTATACAACTGTCTGCCGTGGAAGAGGGCAGCCCGCCGCGCGTGGAATTGTAATGTGCAGATCCGGCTGCGACCAGCACCTGTCCTTGGAGACAAAAAAAACATTCTGTGCGAAGTCCCTGAAACATTACTACAGATTTATAACGTGGTTAAAAGTCCGGGAATATCTTCCGTAGCTCGGCGAAACTACCCTTTTTACCGACAGTAGTTTTTACCATTCTTCTTATTTCACGTCCCAAAATAAACGTTCTGCTTGAAAAAAAAAAACCTGTTTGAACGCGTTTCACCACATTACCTATACCTACAGGGCTACTTAAGTTAAGTAAGTAATTTCATGTTGCTTAGGTGTTACCTTACAACTTGTTTATGCATGCTGGCCATTTGTTAACATAATCATAGTAGTGTAAGTAAAATGTTTATAAAAATTAACATCTGAGAATGCAGCTAACTTTATGTTTTAAATTTTTGTTATATTTGGCAAAACGATCTTCATTAGTGGTTACTTTACCATAAACGAGCAGTTTCGGTGATCGCCCTAAACAGTTAAATCTATATTCATTTTAAATCTGCTGAAATGTATTTATGAAAACACATTTCTGATCGCCGTCTCATATGACCTAAACAAAATAATTTCTTTCGTGACAAAACTGCATTCATTGTAAACGTTTGCCGGAAAAAAATCTGCGCGTGGCAACTGAAAGGATTCTATAGTTTACAGTTTGGGACTGTAAGGAGTGCGAATTTGGATACGTTTTCTTTTTTAGAAACACTGCAGGAACTATTATTTCGGCACGGTTATGCGCGTTCACATGTCATTCAGGCTACTCAGCGTGCTATGTACGACGTACCAATGCTACTTTAGCCCACTATACTCTGTCCACTCTAAGGTTGCAGCAGAAATAAACATTGCTAACGAAATAAATCAAAGCAATTGAATTGTACCTTGATTCCTCACACAATTTCGTTGTATTTTTCAACATTTAAATTTAAATTTATGTTGTGCAAACATTTTATTGTCATTCACTTGAATTAATTAGCTGTAACCTTAGAATGGATAGAGTATAGGTCTCCATGGCTTAAGGGTGTTCAAGTGCGATAAAGTCATAATTTTATATTTAAATGAAATAGTGTTAGTTTCGTAGACGATACTCGTGAGTGCAGTTTCCTCTTACGAAACAATTTTAGCTGGCGTAGTTTTCTCATAACGGTGCGTCAAAGTAAATATTTGCATGTTCTGCTGCCATGCAAATAGTGAAAACCAATTGCCTTACATACGTGAAATAATTTACAGTGAAATAACATAATATGGGCTACGTAATAAAACATTAAAAATAATCCAGCGACCTGTTTTTATATTTTAAAAAAAAATTGCTGAATTTGCAACTTTTGCCTGTACTTTTACGAATTTTTTTTAATTCAAAATATTACGTTGTGGGTCTTATTATGTAACTACTTAGTGGCAAATTAACAAGCTTTTACTGAGTACTCTTAAATTAAATTCTCAAATTATGTATTTATTTATTTACGTCTTAGGTTTTACATGACGAAATTAAGGCGTACGTCTATACTTTCCATGGTTATTATAGATCATAAAGTTATTTATAACAAATTTAAAAAATATACAATGCCAACGTGATGAAATTTGCTTTAACAAAACGCAGCTAAATGAATTTTTAGAGAACATTTGCTTTAGTAAAAATAAATTTAATATAAAATAATATAAAAGATAGGAAAATTAATCAGTTGTATTCTAGTGACATATGATCTAATGCCAATATTCTAAATACACCTGGTGCTTTTCACACTACTATGCGTTGAGAAACTACGAAACCCAACTGAACAACAACCTATAGTGTTTGACCAATAGACCAAGAGCCCGTGAATGCCAGACCTTCGTTATTTAATAAAAGCTGATAGTTTCTCAACGCATACTCCCGACTTAGGTAGGAACGATAGGCTACTATGAAGTTTGTATCATCGTAGCTTTGGCAGGTTAAAAGGTAGCAAAGGTGTACTAAATAGAAACTTAAATCTGTCAAAGTATAAAGCTTAATTTTCTTATATTTACTTCGGAATAATATTAAAAGTAACGTCATCCATTGCCAGACACTTAACATCGTGGCGATCCCTTGCCAGACACCCTTAAACTTTAATAAATTGTAACTGTACTTACGTTATAGTATAAAAGCTGAATTTTATATGTTTTACTTGGGTAACTATTAGTAGATGTTTTCTCAGTAGCCAGACAGTTTCGACAATTCTAACACCTGGCCAGACAAACATAAGGGAAGCTGTAGGTGCGAGCGCGAGGCAATATATAGAATGTTCCGGGAGTAGACGTCAGTAAAGAGGCCGGTGGTAGAGGCAAGACCTACCAAGTAAATCAAACCTCGTTGTTCGTTAATAACTATGATTATGAATATAAGTAAAAAAAACGAAAAATCTGTTTATTTTGGCACGGATTAGTCCACGTGTGTTTCAAACATAGACACAATAGTGAGTATGCTCAGCAAGTACTTCATGCTTAGGTTTTCCAACTTTCCTCTGCGTGACGACCAGAAAAATCTCATAAACGGACCGGAACTGCATACCGATAATTTGACTGGGGGAACGTATTTTCAGAACGTGTGCAGCGGTGTGATCCACAGAGGCGAATGTGCATTCTATTCACGTGCCGAGGTCGATCGTAACAACTCCTTGTCACGCACGGAAGTAAACCCACACCGAGGCGGGCCATTAAAACGAGAACGCGTCATGTTCTTCGAAACAAGGGATCACCGTTCGTAGGGCGAAGGTAAGACTTGAGAGATCTTATCGTTTCACTGTTTTGTCGTTGTGGATCGTGTGATCGTAGAACAGTGATGCAAGCTTTATAGCGGTTGTTCAGAAACAACTGTTATAAGCACACCACGCCAATCCTGGTCTATATTTGAGACGAAAATGTTAGTGGCAAAGTGTGACTTTTTACATGCACAACGTGGTATCATAGCACGGCAGTTAGTCCCTTCTTGCGCTCCGCAGATATCATATTCAGCTTACTAATACTGCTCTGAACGGCATAACGTTACCTTAATAGTAACATCTCGTAACTCCATTTCGCATCCATTTAGAAAAAAAGAGAGAAAAACTATTTTGTTTCCCCCACACTGAGAAAAAGTACATAATTTTGAACATTATTATAAACGAAATTTTTATATCTACTTTTAACAATATTTCTTTGAAAATACCTTATTTTGATGGTTTAAAACGTCTCAAATGTCCAATCTTCATAATATGTACTTACGAACTTTTACTATTAAGGTAACGATACTATGGGTGCAGGTTAACCCCATTAGTGCCAACTTTCTTCGAGGTGCAGATGTGAAAAATTCCATCATATCTTACAGAAATTTGCAATTATTTTAAGTGACTCGATACCAATGAAAGTGACCAAGCTGAAAAAAAAACTAAGGTTCCCTAAATCCATTGCAATTGCAAACATATTTTTCCAAGCAAAATTTCCTTTCAGATAACATGTAAACTATATTTAAAAAAAAAATATGTGGTCGATGTATTGGCCTCTGGAATTTCTCGCACAGCTAATGAATGCCGATATTTCAGCTTACAGCACTAACAGGGTTAAAATCCCGAGTAGTCTATATTCGATTCTACGTTTACTTTGCGTTAATGTATAAAATAGTACCTGGACGTGGAGCGCAGAATGGGACTTTATCAATTCAGTGTTACCACATTGTGCACGTAAAATTTTGTCGTATGACATTTTACCACTTACATTTTCGTCGCTAAATTATCCCAGGATTGTGGTTAGCTTATTATGCTGTTGTTTCTCGGAATCATGTGTATCGTGACGTAACGAAACGAATAATACCAGGGTTGAAATTTTTCGTCTGTTGAAATCAGGCATCACTGATCTCTAAGAACGTACCAAAGTACAGTAAATACTGGCTAAAAAGCCGGAAGTTTTAAACCTTCGCTGTTGTGGTGAAAGTAGGCTACCATTACAGCTATACGAGGGTAGTTTCGTGATGGTGCATTCGGTTGCTCAAACTAATAATACCCTTGTATTTATATTTATGTTCTTTAAAAATTGGAAACTTTTAAAATAATACCATGCCCTTATATACACAGACCACGCGAACGCATGGTCTAGTGTCGTTTGGCCTAAAATACCTCATTCTATGATTTCACGCTTTGTTGGTGTATCAATGAACTTCTACTTCTGTTGGTAGAGCGTACACAGTAGAACTATGAGTAAAAACATTTGACACACTCAAAAGTATGCTAGATGTTCCAGAACACAGTACAGAATTTCCCGAAGGTTTTTCCCAATGAAGAAGCATCCGTAACATCCCATATGCGTTGGCTGAAAAAAAAAAAAAGACATTAAAAGTTCAACCCACACAACATTTTCCATTATCATGTAATAGCAGACGTAGTATTTTCATTCAGCACACCTTCATTCAATTACTTAATGCTCTAAAATATACAATTAGATGTTGAAGTGCTATCCGTACGGAGAAGAAATCACAAAAAAAATTGTTGTTCGTGGTTTATGAATTACAGATGTAAAAATAAAGCTCTGTAAACATCCAGTGTCGGCCGATGCAGACGGCATGTTTACGCCCTACTTACTTTGAGCACTTGCCCATCCTCAAACAATCCTGAAGAGGAAGGTTAATTAACGACATAGCATAGCTTCCTTTCCAACGTTTTTACAAACAAAAAAAATTAGAAGTACTACAATCATAGCCCTACACTTACAAAAAAAAAATTTCTTCGACAGTTTTGAAGTATTTCAACTGTATGAAACATAGCACACTTACCAGACTTTAGAATTAAGTCTGGCAACACCAGTATATATTTGATTCACAAAAAAAAACCGTCTTGTGGTTGCCACAAAATGTTTTGTCAATATGGACCTCGTCAAATTACTTCGTAGTAGCTACATATTATTTTTGTAGTCACTGCAGAAGTTTATTGGGGGCAGCAAAAAATTTCTATAGTCACCACGAAAAAGTTTATTAATGTCCATAATGACAAATTATTTTGTGGTGACCAATAAGCTTTTTTTTTCAGTGTTGTTTAATATGACATGTACAGATACGCTACCATTATGTATGTAAAACAATTTTACCATACATACTTTCTGAACACACCTGTACATTATTGTAGCAAATTTTCAAATAATTCTTACACCGTAGGAACTATCGATTGTAGCATCCAAAACAATTGATTAAAGTTTTCCTAGACGAATTTCCGGGTTTCTGCGCATTCTTCTGATGCGGTCGCTTGCCCTGTGTTTGAAATGTGCCGCAGTAGGATTGAAATAACATTTTTGGAAAACAGTATACGAATATAAAATACATTTATTTAAGAAAAAGAAAGCTTGTTTACAACGATGACAGAGTGGTACTTCCAACATCAGCATGGTACAATTACTATTTCAGAGCTTTCTTTTCATACTGCTGCACCTAAACATATAACTGCTATTTCGAACGAAACTACGATGAAATCTTGCAATTAATTGTAATACGCACTCTCCAAGCTCGAGATTTCAATTTAGGATTTAAATGACCTGCGTACGACAGAACCATGGCTCGAGCAATGCTAGGGCATTACAATACGTATGGCTGAATCACCTCAGAAGATATCGCTTTAGGGATAATACCATTACCTGCATCGAGAAAAGAATTTTTTTTGTATAGGGATAAACATGTAGAAAAAAAGTAATGATCAGAAGTGATATAGTTATATGGGCATGGAAATTCTTATTTGTTTATAGTTTTCAGAGCATTGAAATATTATCATAAATTATATTATAGCAATATGGAATGCATCAAGGTGAACAATAAAGTCAATGGTGGCATACTTCTAGGTTCCACTTGTGACTCATTACGTGAGGCTGTCATTTAACATGTGAATCATTTTCATTAACTTCTCCGGGGTTTTGGAGCAGGGAGCTTATTTTAGGGCGCCGCCTACCCGCATGTTAGAGACTCAGAAGTGACGGAGCTATAAGGGTGCAACAAATGCCGCATCGCGTCAACAAGTCTACCGCTGAACTAGTGTGCAAGATTCCCACCTGTCCATTTTTACTACGGCAACTTTTAAGGGGTGACCATACAATTTTATTGATGAGAAGTTTGTATCAAAGTTCAGTGCACATTCTCGAGTTTCACATACATCCTATTAAAATATTTTGAAGTACGGCATTCGGAAATTTCCCTCTTTAGCTATCTTGGAGGGTTTAGAAGCAGTGGTTTTAATAAGCATGGTGACTTAACTATGACGTTCCGTCCTTGTTAGAAGAGGGTTTTTTTTAGGTAAATTGGCTTAATAGACGCATGCGGAATAGTTCGTAAAATAAACATGTTTACCTGCACATTTCAAGCGCATTTGAAACGCGCGCTAGCCGGTGCCTTAAAACGCTAGTATATGTTCTGCGCCATATTAATGTGGAAATTTGTAGGCCTAATTGCCTCGCCACAAAAAAAAATATATTTTGAACGAACGGAAACTTTAACAGGTTTTCAGTGTCCGGGCTCGTACACTGTGAAAAACTTCCTTGAATGTTTAGGGAGTTATTATCCCAGACGCATTATGTTACAGTTACCATACTTCGTCTTGTAAATACGCAAACTTTTACAGTTGTTTACAAGTCTGGTATCTTCAGTATACATTTGACTGTTTTATAAAAAGGTTTAGGAGTGCTGCCAAGGATGTCTGGGAAACTATTCTACCATACCTACTTTCTCAGCGTTCCTATACGCACGTCTGGTAAATTTACAAACTACTTTTTAGAGTGTAATTTTGGCTCTGTAAACTGGCGTGCACGCTCTTATTTTGCATTCCCTGTACTGTTATCGTGCCACGTCTGTGCGAGAGGAAATCCGGGGAAGCTGTACTGGGCGGAGGGTAAAGTTCATGAGAGCGATTCGAAGGTACTGTGTTATAGGCGGCTGAAAACATTACGTAGGCCTACTTTGCTTCGAATGAAGTAAGTTCTACGCAAGGGTTCCTCTGCAACAATTGTTTTTTGAATGGTGTGCATGCATACACTGCTGGAACGTTGTAAGTCGTGGTACCATTTTAGCTGTACTATGCCGATTATTGTATACACCTTATTATAGTTAACCCGTCAATGCATACAACGTTAAGTGTGTGCTAACCTTACTCCTATATGAGAGGTTTCGCCAGTTATGTAAGGACTTCAGACATTTAACATTGAAGCTCAGAGGTTGGCAGTTGTGAAACTGGTGAGCACGCAATAATTCCTATTATTTCCACGGCTATAGAAGTACAAGTTTGAATACTTCTATATCAAAACTATAATTTTTATTTGGCCCCATAACTTACATTTCTAGGTGTGAAAACTTACCGTCCGCGGAGCTGGTAAATTTAATATTTCTGAAGTGGGAAACGTTACCACAATACGATAAATATACGGACGTGTAAAATTTGCCCTATTGTTTGGTGACTGACTAGAATCGTCTTGCCTATGTTCACCCGAACACACTCTGCGACGTCATTGGCCAGTCCTTCGTACTTATATGTGCCCACATTTCAGGATAGTAGGTCATTTACACTGGCTAAAAAGAAAGTCCTTCGCGCGTACCACACAAACTGTCGATCAACAGCTCCCAATCAGATAAACACATAGTATCTTGTAGTCCAGCATGTTGTCAGATGATGACGCGATATTTGCAAGTCCCTAATAATTAGCAATCCTCACAGCGAGTTGGTCAACTATATCGAAAACATGAACGTTGTTTTTACTACCACAGTAATGGCTCTAACGGCCAGACCTCTTGCCTAACACAATCAAAAAACCTAATTATATTCCCTGCTGTGTCTCTCGCACGTGGGAAACGTGGCCGACACTTCCGTTGGACGGTGGGTTTTCTCACGGTATTCCCCTCCATATCCTCCCACCCGCAATTACATTCTGCCGTTGCCCTAAACTCACATCACATCATTTTGGAAACATCGCCACTAAGTGCCGACTAAACGCCCTGCATCACTAACGTAATGTCGAATCATCGACTGGTCGGCGGGTTTTCTCGGGGATATCCGTTTCCCCCACCCCTTCATTCCCGCACTGCTCCATACATCATTTCACTCCTCATCAGCGCTGAAGACCTTGATGTTAAGCACTGACCAAAATCTCTTTCACTCACTCGAATCATCGACACTGAGCACAGATATTCCATGAAGCAACTTACTTAAAATGTGGGAAGGGAATGGGCACCGTCTTTACACTAGGAATGTTGAAAAAGTATCAATGTATCTAAATATCAATATTTTCAAAAATGATCATTGATATTTATCGCTGATATTCACATGGGCGATATATATCACTACCGATATTATTCATAATTATTTGACATCTTATTTTATAAAAAGTTCTACCAAAATATTTTCAAAACTTGCATATCTGTAAGTTAAATAAATAGTCAATTAATTGAAAATATTAAAATAATAATGCAATTAACTCATCCGTCATTTAAAATTCTAAAACATATTCCAAGATGGCGATGCACATAACTTTTCCAAATTTTTTCAACTACAGTTGTTTTACATTCATCTTTACTTAAGGCGCCCGTCTGGTGGCCGTGTGTTAGTGTGAGTGAGGTACGACGCCAAGGGCGATGTTGACCGGCTCATCTGGTGCGGTATCGCCTCTACAGCAAGACACTGAAACGGCGTGCAGTGGTATCGTAGATCACTCGCCTGACTGACACTTTCAGTGGTGACGCCATCTTTTATTGGTGGAAAGTTTTAAGCAAAGTCCAATACACCTCTCTATTGTAGTTTCGCACGTATCTCGTGAGTAGCTGTTTAGTTATAATAGATTGAAAAAGCCGTTTTTAGCCATTTTGAGGGGCTCCGAAATGGTCTTTCTAAATAACATGATGTTTTGAAACTACTATTCCGGTGTCGTTTGAAGTATTTGTTCTTTTCGTAAATGCACACATTATAAACACGTTTAGTAGTTTCTTAGATAAAAGCGTTCTTCTAATACGCTACAACGCTGTTTACGAGACAAGCAGGCGGGCGCCTTAGTATGAAATTTTGTTACCTAAACAGAAAAATTCCTCAACGTCTTGTTTGCGGTATTTTTAAACACCTTTAGCTAAATTATGAAAACATCGATGTATCGAAACATCGATATTCCCCCCGATAATTTGAAGTACCTCAATGGTATATCAAAAATATAAATATTGTATGCATATATACATTTGTACATATTTATTTATTCGATATCAACATCCCTACTATACGCGATAGTACCCAGACATGGCGATGTTCCCGTTAGCAACCCTAGGCACGAGAATTGCACTGGTGTAACTTTCGCCACATGGGTTGGCAACATTGCCCACCACCGGCCCGCCATTTCGTGTGTGAAACACCTCATCGTCGGCCGACGAGCCTCACCCCCACCTCGGAAATATTTTCGCTCCGTCGATTCCAACCAAAGACTCGTTTGCTCCGCGTCAACCTACCGCCGCCGTTCCCCGATCTCCATCAAATGGACCAATGCCCGGCTCTCAATAGGACGGGTGATAAATCACGACCAGCGTGAGCTGCCCTGCGCGGAGGAGGGGTGTGATTTCGGTCGCGTCGCGGGACGGGTCCATCGGTCATAACGCTTGAAGGGGCGTGTGTGAGCTGACGGATAAATCCCAGTCGCAGTGTGCCTGTCGCTGTACCGGCGCGCGCGGCCAATTACGAAGCGCTGACAGAGAACTGGCGCGATTATCGAGCGGTCCGGAGGGGTAGTTTTCGGAAGGGGGGGGGCGATGCGACGTGGATAACGACTTTACTGGTGGTTACGTTCGTTCGGTCGGTGTTAGTGTGGAGCGTTGGGAGGGTTAAAAAGTAGCATCGCTTGTCGGGGATTTCGGTAATGCTGAAAAAAAAAAAAGGATTGGCAGCTGATTGGTGGAATCAGCCGGGTTGGGGAGGGGAGGTATAAAAATGAGGGATGCCTTTTGAAGTGCGTCACAACACGAGATTAGTACATATTGTTTTTAGATGTTTACCTGTCCCCTCACCAAGTTGTACTTCGCGTCATAATAGTCGAGGACGTTTGTGGTTGGAGAAACTGAATTCTCGCGAGTTCAACGACCTGCCAGCTGGGCTCCGCAGTCCTGTGTACACTCTTGCTTCAAATATTTTGCGCATTGGCAGTTGCTCTGGTGATTGGCCAGCTGTGAATTTGACAATGTAGTGCGAGAGTCGGTGTGTTTTTACATGAAAAACTGCTATTGGTTAATAGTCCTCAAGTGTGGGTATCTTAAACAAGGATCCAGTCATCTAAATGAATCTTATACCCCATACAGGATTTCAATGTCTAACGTGTTCTCTAATGAATTCCCGATACTTACTTATCCGTATTTATTGTTAGTTAAATAAGTATTAATGAGCTCCGTCGTGGAGTTTTTACGACTCGCTTTCTTGTCTGTTCCGTATAAGTTTTGTTTCCTTCTGGTACTGCGGTCATCTCTAGACTTTGGTCCCTGGAGAGTATGTGGAACTGCAACGCATTTCTGTTCGGCGGGTTGGCCTACTTCCACTTCGCACGGCGTTCCCACCCAGGGCATGCTGACATCGTGAGACTAAGCTCTTTCAGTACATTTTCCTTCCATACTCAAGATTTTAAACTAATTTACCGAGGAGACAGAAACTTAAAACATAGCTCAGAACTGGATAAAAATGCAATATTAATTGACTTTCATGTCTGTCTCTCTGTTGTTCGGTATAATTTGTTTCTTGTTTAAAATTGATTGCAAAATGTCACACACACAAGATTAAAGAAGGAGATATTAATGACTAAATTAATACATTTTTAACATACTGCATTTTTAAAGCGGGCTGAATGTATACAATAATTTCTCCTAGCTCAATTCAGATTTATAACCCCATACAGATTCCTAACCCCATACAGAATATGCCGAAAATATTGAACTGTGAATTTTTAAGAGCTGTGAAAATAACTGCAAGATTTGAAACAAAAAACGTGGATTACATGCAATAGATAACATAGAGGAATGTTGAGATTATTTGTTGTTGAGAAAACTCATACAATAGTTCATATAATTCCCAGTGCAATAAAATTATTATTGACATAGATGAACTATTAATTAAATTATCTATTGCATGTGCCCTATGTTTTTTTAAATCTTGCAAGTATTTTTATGGATGTTAAAAATTATAAAATACTCACTTTCAGGAGAATCAAATTTATATGGGGCTAGGAATCTGAATGGGTTATAAATATGTATATTCTTTTAGACAGTTCTAAAAATGTATATAATTTTTGTTTCATTTAAGTATGAATTGATCCTACTCTTCCGTGGTTGGTAACCTGTATTATATAATATTCTATTTTAAAACATAAAACTAGTTATGAGTACTAGATACATTTCTGGAGGCGGTATTTGAAAAAAATATATATGCTAGTGCGTTCAGAGCTTTGCGCTCAGTGCGAAGAGGCAGATTGTGAACTAGCATGAGGTGACCTTAGGTCACGCGCCATTTCATGTCCCCAACGCACTCTCAGTCGAATTACACGCAAATTAGATCTGCAACAGTGTGGTATTGCGAAAGTAATGAAAAACAACTGTTAAGAATATTTTCCTTCATTTCCTGAAGGCTATTGAGGTCCGAAACCCTAAAATGACCAGTTATAGAATTTTTTCCCCTTTTAAAAACATTCAAGAGAATTGAAATGATACGTGGCCTAGTTTTTATTTTACCTGAAAAATAAGGTCATATTTTTAAACCTGGTATTTACGGAGGTACGTGTATACGAGAAAACGTGTTGATTTCACTGACAAAGTCTTGCTACTGACTTCACCTGAGAGTTGTACCTTCAGAAAGGATAGCTCTACATGTTAAATTGTATTCGGCAGTACTCAGACATTTTTAATGACAGTGCTTTCATACAAAAACCATGTGATGCATTGGGTCAACGCATGTATAAATAATGAAACATTTAAAAATGTCGCAAGGAATTGTGTCATATAACAGAAAATACAAAACAAAAAATTTAAAAAGTATATGTATATATGTATACAAACAAAGAAAACATAGAAGAAACTGTGGACAGAAAAATCGTGATAACTCGAACAACAAAGTACACGAAGATAATGTTACACACAAAACAGGATGACCCATCAACGACGTCACTACCACAAGACTAGACGAAACAACAATGAAAACACAGGAGAACACAGGAGTTTTTCTCAGACGAGCAAGTCACCACGTTTCGCGATCTGACATCTGCTCTCGTCTTCAGACAGGAGTTGACTAACACCGATTCATCTTGTTTTCCCCTTTGTTGTTTTTCTTGTTTCACTCTTGCTTTTATGAGGCTACATATCGCTGCGATGGCGTATGTCCACGGTTTTCCTTTTCACTAAATCATTTACACCCCCACCCCAGTCCCCCTTGCCAGGCAAGAAAATTTCAAAGACAATATCTTAAATTCCACACTATCAGCCCAACCATAATGCACTTAGTAACATAAGGTGCGGATAGTATTGTACGGAATATACACGAACCAAAACTTGATGCCGCTTTTAGATACTCAGAACAGGGAAGGTTCAATCAATCATAAAAAATCTCAAACATCCTTTGCCTACAACGAATTTGAACTTTTACATTATTTCCTTAAAAGCCTTTGCATTCGGAAATGTTTCATGCTACCCTGTAGCATGTCTAAGCGTGTTCGTTTTTGTTAATTTACTGCTTAGAAGGACTATTCGATGCACTTCCTAACATTATATTTAAGTTTCGCGAAAGTGTACGTAAGAAATATACTCCATAACGGATAACCTTTTTTTTTTTTTTTGTGGTCTTATAATCTGTGATTTTAAACCTTACGATTTCAACTTGACTGATTTTTGGCCAAATTAATTTCAGTTCAGTAATAACACGGTGAGTAGTTTCAGACCGAATAACTTGAAAGTAAATAGAATGTTGTGTGATTTACTTTAATTTGTGAAATATTAAACTTTAAAAAAAGTTGTACTTTTATTAAGGGGAAATCTTGTTGCCTAGGAAACTCTATCCAAAAAATACAAATGTTGCCTTCGTAAAAGAATTCAAAATGCGTGTTTGCAAAAGTACGCGGTATATCTTTGTATTTGTACTTGCAACGGAAGAAAATAATATCAGAATTATGTATTTTGTACTGATCGTAAAAATAAACGTGCCTGAATGAAACATATAAAATAGTAACTATTTTAAAGAAAAATTACTGGTGGAGTCGACCCTACACAGTTCTGACTTTAACCTCAAGTCTTAACCACCAAACAAACTCAACTAACAATTCTCATTTATATTTCCACGTATTCAATTCGCCTTTCCTTAGTTTGTAGTGTGTCAATTATATAAATATACAATTTGTTCCAGAAAAATGCATCCCAGATGCCAAACATTGTACATAACTATACGTCAAACCCTTGATTTTGGTTGACTACAAAGTTTTTCTAAGTATTTGTGCAAAGAAAATCCTCAACAATTTACAGTGATTTGTAGGGTTACAAAAAAAATGTCTGTAAATTTTACAAAAAATCTTAGAGTGTTTGGTAAGCGCTTTTCACATAACACAACGGTAGAGAACTTATATAAAATTGAACATTGGGCAGAGTGGTATTCCTGAATTGACAGAACACTTAACGCATAACAGAATCGACTAGTAACACATATTTGAATTCCAATTGAAGTTCAGTATGAGTACGGAATAAAATAATATTAAAGTAGATTCATTTCCGAAGAGCTCGATGAACTGCTGATTTTCGGAAGAAAGAATCTGGAAGAATTTCCGTGACTCAAAAGCCGCGACGATAAATTGAGCCGCTACTAAGGAAGTGGATGGAGGGGGTGGGAGAGAAGAGAAGAAATTTAAACCCCAGCTTGAGTAGCAATCATTTATAAGCTCTCACTAACTGCGAACGCGGCTCGGCGCTTCGAAGATGCGGCCAAGCGGATGTGATGCTGGAATAACGGTTGCATTTCCAGAGCGGAGGAAAGTCGTTAAAGGGGATATAATATTTCCTTGCTCTGTGCCTGAACCTTTATTTTCGCTGATTTATTTTTCGAGGGTGAAAGCAGCATTTTCAACCCTATGTTTCTTGCGAAAGTCGGCGTTTTGTATGCCAAGTACGTGAGAGTCAAAACGTGAAGAAAAAAAAATATGTACTGTAATTAAATGTCGTACAAAAATTTAAACAGTAATGCACAAAAATCGCACAAACAGTTAAATGGTATTATCATACGATAGTTACTTCCGTTTAGAATCACATGTACGTGAAACGTCATTAGTATTGAATGTCTGAATTAGAGTGGGTGATTTAGTGACGCACATACACACACACACGCGCGCGCGCACACACACATGTATATACGTACACAAAATACAATTAAATGCTGATAACTATGTGTTTAGTAACGGATTAATTCCAAATACTGTCACTTGACGAAGATTATTATACAGTAACTGTTTTGATTTAAAATGCCAATACATGTTTCTTACAGACGAAATTTTGTTTTTACAGTAAATTAAATAATTATACCCGCGTAAGAAATTTAACAAGGATATGCTGATTATCTCTTGAACGAATATAAAACAGTAAATATTCAAGAACATTGTCGCTCTAGAATGAAAGTTTGATTGCTGTTACCTTGAAATGTCCGGAGAAACGATAAATACATTTTCAGTGCTAACATAGGGTAAGAGAGTTTTACACAAAACCAATGCGAGTTTCAAAGTTTTCTTCAAAGAATTAAACCAAATTTCGGGGAAGAGTATCACTAAGTAATCAAGACCTAATCAGACCAGAAGTGTTTGTACGAGATAAATCATTGAAGAAAAATTAAATTGTCGCCTTAAAGGTATGTAAAAAGTAATGGCTGCATGAAGAAAATACTTAAGTAAAAAAAAAAAAATGGTAAACACAAGCAAATACTATTAAAATAAATACCTCAACAATGTACGATTTGTGTTTTGTGTAATTAGTCAGCAGTCAATCAAGCAAATTAAGTGTACAAAAACAATTGTTTGATTTCGTCCTAGATATACGTTAAAATATCAAATACCATGCTTGTAATGTACCGTAAGATAAATGTAATTCTTGCCATAATCATAAATTTCATAATTTTCTTCTCAGAATTAACAAAAAATAATAATAACGAAGTGTGTTAAATTCATGTTCAGACTAGTTTCAAACGGGAAGCATGTTATTCTGGTCAGAGCTTGGCGCGTATCGGCTGTAAAACGCTTGATACACAGGCTAGTATCACCCTTTCTGCCAGCTTCCGGATGTGGGAAAATCTTACCGTACTATCCTTTCTCCAACTTCCTCCCAAAAGTCAGGAAACAAAACTGCTTTTGTAGGGACACCACAAAGAAGAAGAAACTCCAAGGCCAGGAGAGGTGAGATACGGTGAGCTCTGCTAGCAGACGAGCTCTCTTCAGAGTGGCGTACGACCCTAGTCTTCCCAAACTGATCCCAGCCTCACATAACTCCAACCCACTCCTCGTCGTGTATATCGACGTACATAAACTGCGTATCTGTTAGTTGATCCCATCACGCGGCGACTCTCGGCGGGGCGCCTGGCAAGTCGTAAGCTCTCGTGGGGGGAGGCGTGCTCCGTAGACTCCAGCAGGCTTTGTGGGCTTATTTATGGTGACGTCATTAGGCCTCCCATTCTCTAGTCCCCCCCCCTTCCCCATGTACAGGATTGGAGAAGAGGCGTAGGCGGGATGTCCTCCGGTATCATATAATCTCCGCTGCTTGGCGATCCCCCCTCCCATTTTGCCGTTATTCACCCACCGTCTTCCGTGGGGGTCGCGGTTCGCAGCCGATATTGCGGCGATGACAATAAATCCTGCCTTCCCTTTCATCGTAACAAGAGTCGTACAGTCGGTTCCCGTGTCCTGTGGACCTGGCATCGGCAAGCGTCGCCCAAAAAAGCCAGTTATTTTTGCTTTGTAGAAACTCAGAGTGTAGGGTCTGTTAAAGTAGTGAATTTTAATTTTTTTATGCGACTACTTCCTCTACAGGATTTGCACAAAAGAATTTTGGATGGTTCTGTCATTAATCTTAAGGGTGCAGCCTACCGCACGCTTCAAATGCAGCGCAGTGTGTTCGAAAATTTGTTTATTGTAACGAAACTATTCCACATGTTCCCATTGCGACAACTGTACAAAAATAAAACACACTTCAAACAGTGTCGGAAAGTCCGTGTCAAAACATTACGTGAGCTATAAGAATCATATCGGAACCCCTTTGAATGTCTAAAAACAGCTTTTTCAACCTGTCATATCTGAAAAACTACTAACGGGCTTCGTGTGTAACTACTCGAGAAACGTGTAGCGGTATTTTCTCAAAACAACTTTCCACCAATGAAAAGATGGGCTCACCACTGAATATGCCAGGCAGGAAAGTGACGTATGATACCACTGTAAGCCGTTTCAGTGTCTTGCGGTAGAGGCGATACCGCACCAGATGAGTCGGTCAACATCGCCCTTGGTACCGTTCCTTACTTACACAAGCACACGGCGCCTTACATATTTTCTTCTACTCAAATTCTGACACTTGAAACAAGTACAATGTTTCATTTGACTTCCTCGAACAATATTCATGAAATAGATTACAAACAAAAAAAATTTGTTTTGAATCCATGCATAGGTAAGTAATGACACCAAATAATTTATATACTCTTTACAAAAAATACGTGTTATATACATGCCTGCTGCAGTATATACGACGCTAATTCCGGGGTAAAATCTTCGTGTATGGGGTTGAACGTGGGAAAATATCGTAATTAATGACATCTAGAAAAATAGATTATAGCCAATTTTGGTAAGCAATCTCATGTCAGTAACACAAGTTTAGCAAACAGTTGAATAGTCTGTATGAAATCGCCGAACTGTAAGTGAAATGTCGCAATTTGTGGTAAACAAATTTTTTTAGGAATCGTTGCTTAGGATTGAAAACCGCTTTTGCTTGAGGCTATGATCTTTCATTTAATTCATACAATTGTAAATAACTCAAATATTTTTGAACAAAATGCTTTGAAAAAAATTGAGACTGTGTACAGTCATATGATATACACAACCTGCCAGAGCATTTTTTTAATAATGTACCGTCTGCTAGAAAAAAAAAATATTTCGCTTCATTTTGGCTTATTTTGACAACAAAATATGTGATATTTCAGCGGGAAAAATTAAAAAATCCGTACGGTATATTGCAAAAGAAAAATTCACATACAAACGATGATATATAAGCGTTAAAACTGCCAGAATGAATTTTTGATATATGCATTCATTTGCGTTAAAAAAATATTTCGAAACCACTACAGGACTAAAGAGCGAGGCCTTAATGTGCCATTACAGAATAGTTACATGTAGAAGCGAAACTGCGTGACGGTGCTTTTGATGCAAGCGTACCAGGTCGAATAGTTTCCTGCACGAGGCTCCAGACATGGAGGGGCCGCGGTGGCCGAGAGGTCAGACCTCTCGCCTCCTACCAAGACGATCCGGGTTCGATTCCCGGCGGGGTTGGTCCCCGGATTTTCGCATGTGGGAATCGTGCCGGATGACGCCGCTGGTCCCTTTTCTCCCGCCCAGTCATTCCGGCGCTGCTCCATACTCTATGTCACCCCTCACCTGCGCTCAAGACATCGATGTTAAGCGTTGACCAAAATCTCTCACTCACTCACTCGCTCTAGACAGGGAACATGTTTTTGATTGGCTACAAGCGTACTGTGGGAACCTGTATTGGCCGGGTCTTGCTACGGCTTGTTCGTCCGACTTTACCGACTGGTGAATGACTTTCAGTTATATTTCTGGCTAGTATCGCTGTATTAAACAGCTGCAGTTCGATGTCCATGTATGAGAGTCAGTTCTGCAATGTTAGATATTATGAGGGGTACAATACCAGTTCGCACCCGCACTAGACTACTACACATGCCCCCAGGGCAATGCTTAGTTAACTAGCACATACTGGCTGCCACATAGTCCTTTAGGATTTCCACTGAGAGAAGATGACAGATATGAATATGATCTTTAAAATATTCTTGCAGCGGGTTCGTATTATGAACGTGTAATGTTACCGTATTGCAGAAAACCCCACAAAAAAAAAGAAGAAAAGCCAGCAATCGTCGCATCTGTTGGCGTCTTGAGAAACCTACTATTTTCCGTCTGTTTTTTATCTGCTTTGTGTCTGGTATGTGTTTACATGCATTCGTGTCTCTCGTTATTTGCGTTGGCGTCGTCGTTCATCCTTTTTGGTACCTTTTTCGCACATACAATTTTATTTTTTATTACTTTTCGTCTGTCTTTTCTTGTTTGTTTTTTGTCGTCCTTCTCTAGTCGACTATATTAAACTTAGGAATTAATTTTGTGTTGTTTATATTCGTTCTTGTTCTTGTGTCGTCTTCTGGGATATGACTAAAATCCATTCAGGAATTATCTGTACGTTTTATGTCTGTTAACTACATCTTACTGGCTTTTCTTCCTTTGTTTTTTGTTTTATTGTGGGATTTTCTACAAGACTGTAACACTCGCCAGCAATGGCGTATGTCAAAATAAAAATTTTATGTTCAGATAAGTCTATGTTCAAGCCGTACGCTAGGTAAATAAATTTGGTATTCGGAAAATTACACAGGACGACTGTCATTCATTGTTTCCACCTTGTTAAGTAGGCATTATCCTGATATATGTAGTAATAAGAGGGGTTGTGAATCGCAAACATTGTGCAACATAGTAGATGCATTCGCAGACAAGAAAAAGGACAATTGGGTAAACCGACTATATACCGTGATATACTTTAACGTCGTGATAAACCACGTAGCGGGATTCACAAAATTAGGAAGGATCGTCTGTACACCGAGTTCATTAGGTCAACAGCAGAGAGCAGGCATCTGTAGCTTCGACAATGAATGTCCAATGTATTAAACTTAATATCACAATTAAAATATTTCATATATATCTGTTTCTGACGTTCAAAGCCTTGGTATCACATAGTAGGGTAGGTTTACGCTACAATGCCTGTTTTAAAATTGTATGAGAACTTTCGGTAAATGGTGCATGGTTATTATTCTGTGCAGTCCGACAATGAGCAAAATGCGAAGTGGTGTTCAAAGCGGGATTTAACTTTGGCAACTCATTTTCTACGTCATTACCCAGAGGCGAAACTATTCACGGAGGGATTAGTGAATTAAAAATGAACAGGGCTTCGAACCACGGAGCAGCAGTCGAAGAGTGAAAGTGGCCAATGCGACGCGTCTCATCTTGAGGGGCGAGAAGTCGTGGCTGTGGAACTGGGTTAGTTCCTCTCATAATGTCCCTTGTAATCTATGTGTTTCTCCATATAATTTCTTTAAAGACCAAAATATTTTAATTTTAATGAAATCTTCAGTGTGAGGAAATAATTAATAACTTCTAATATATTTTATTTAATTCTCCATATTTGCAGTGTTATTCCTCACTAATGCCTGAAGTTAAGGGGGATTGATCCCTGTCAGATAGTTTTTACAGTTTTTCTTATAAATCAGGGAATAGACACATTGTTTTACTTTTTTCACCCTGACAAGGCATAGTTTTTTGTTTCATTCACTTTTTGGAATCCATCTGGCATTGTTTCTGTTGATGTTGCTGCCTCTGTAGTCGCTCCCGTAAATAAAGCAGTTTTTCCTTTTCAGCTGTTTCCCATTGCAAAATAACGAATATATTATGGTTCCAGCAATTACAGGAAATCGATTAAGTTTGCATCTATGCCTTGTCGTGACAAAAAATTTTGATACGTCGACTGGAACAGAAGTTATCGAGAAGAAACAGATAAATCTAAGGCGGTAGGGATCAACACCGTTTAACAGCACGTCGTAGTGCAGTAAACACACACGCTGTCGCTTGCAACACATGAAATCACAAAGCAAGTGTGAAAAATTCATTGTTTTTATATTTATACGAAATAGTCTTAGTTTTGTAGACCTTATTGGGGACTACATTTTCTACCTATTAAAACATGCATGGTTTTCCTACACATACGTGTAAAAGACAAAGGCAACATACATACAACAAACAGCAGCTTAGGCACAACCGAAACCTATACAATTAATGAAACAAAATAATCTACACAGAAAAAAAATTATGAGCTATTTGCTAAAAGTGGTAAAAAAGGGCAAAACCAAATATTTATGTGGCAGATATCTTGTAACATTGAATTGCAGTGCTGGTTATTTCATTTCAGGTAAGTCAATTGGTGTTTGTTGGGTGTATGATGCCGTAAAATGCCAATTTTCACTGTGACGTGCTGTTAAGAGAATGTTATTCAAGCTAAAAGTTTCCTATGGTGAGATAACGTAGTCATTCGAAATATCTACAAACCTGACACTATTTCTTACACAAATACGATTATACATTTTTAACACTTAAACACCCTTAGGGATGCAGTTTCCTAGATACATTGTCTTCATGCTTGTCTTCTTAATATCTGTTTTTATTGTTACATTTTGATATTCACAGTAAGTCATGACGTGTATCAGTAGCATACTTAGCAGAATTTGGTAAGATGAAGTGTGATTTATATAATCGGATAATCCGTAACTGTTATAAAATTTTTTCGTTTATCATAGATTTTGGATTATCGGTAGAGAAAGTGAAATCTCGTATGTCATGATTTTTAAGAACGAAACTAAAACTAATTGACTTACTGATATAAATTAATTCACACTGATAAAGAATGTTGTAAGCTACAAGGTCTAGTATATAAAACCACATAGTAAAATATTTTTGTACTTAAAAAAATGTTGAAATAAAAAATTAAACTTTAGTACGTTCAAGAATTTAAAAAAAAATTATTTTGTGATTTATATAGTAGACAGTGACTCCTACAATATCGTCAGCCAGTGTGAATCTGCTTAGCTCTGTAAGTCAGTTGGTGTGCGTGGTAGATAAATAAACGCTGAAAACATAAATTGATTTCTATGTTTTTTTTTTCGAAGCCAATATGAATAAAATACTCAATGACAATCATAGATAATGGTATTTGCCAACTTTATGAGTAAAAGTTTATCCAGAAATACTAATTCGTTAAGCGTGATCTCTTGCGCCGCAGTTAAATGCGCGAGGTTCCGGCGTCAGAGATTGTGCCTCTGGAGTTCGTAACACTGGAAATAATTTAGTTTAGAACGTTGGCTAAAACTACTGTCTAGGATCGCTACTGTTTAATTTTCGCAAATTGGCTTTAAGAAACCTGCAGTTATAGAGCAATGCTTTTGGCGTTGAATTTTGTGCCACGCCCTCTTAAGTGTCATTCTTAAAACCGTGACATATACAAATTTTTACTTTGATAAGCCATTTTACAAAATTTATGAAAGATACAAAATATCCACACGAGTAGAATTTAGTCACAATTTATGTCTTCAGAAAGAAAGAAAAAATCTCGTACAAATATAAAAACTTAACAATGTTGTAAATTGGGGTGTACCGTGCCCTTAAAGGTGTTGAAGCTTGCTAACCGAACGTGTGTTTTTTTTTTGGTACTGTAAGCGTTTTTCTAACGTGAGAAGACACGTGTGCAAGGAAATGAAGGGAGTAAATTCTGGAGAAGTAGTAAACGCAACAACATAACCGCCTGCGAGACGTACGTTGAACACTGGGGAGCAAGGTTGTAGGAAAACAAGGATCCAGCAGTGATTTATCAGGCGGCGAGGAGGAAACGGCTGCTGTGGGACCAGCGACGAGCCATGGACCGCCGAGGAATTATGTTGATGATATCACCACCAGTATCCCCAACCTCATTATCATAATTTTATTTCCCCGCGCCCAATCTTCTCGCTGTCTTCCGTGTTTCTCCGAGAATACTATAAAAAAGAGCGTGGAGCACGCAGCTCGCAAATAGAGTCGCCAGGGATGAATAAAAGAAACCAGTTCTTCAGGTTCTCCGGTGACGGAATTTTCTCGTAGTTGGACGACTTTGATACGAGAGATAGAGAAACGGGTGGATTATCTGTGTGTATAACCAAGAAATTAAATTTTTTGAAGAGTTGGATGCCAAGGCTTTATATATATATATTGATAAATTGATATATATATATGTATACATGTATTTGATAACTTGGACCGCGCTAGCAAGTGAAAGGGAAGGGCGATATCATAGACTACGAAATATATTTCTCATACTGTGTTATAAAACTGTTATTTACCCATATATTTTATGAAAGATGCAAATATTAATTTTTTTGGTAATACTGACCAAAGTTAGTTAGGCAAATGTGACAAGTAAATACATATCAACTTGTTATCAAACTACAATGTCAAGTAAACATGTGCAATGTACGTCAGAACACTTTATTATTTTTAAAAGACCAATTTTAGACTTGAAGTACTCGCGTAGCCGAGATATAAAATTAACTTTTACACGCGTAAAAATTCTTACCTGTGCGAAAAATTGCAAAGATTACAATTTCCCATTTCGACAACTTTAAAAACGTAGCAAAACTGTAAACATTTTAGAAAATCTGGTTTATGGTTTACTCTGTATACATACGTTAGTCCGTGATTTTTACAATCATAAACTTTATATTCTAGCTATATGATACATTGAAATTATAGTCATAAACATTACTCCAGTTATTGATTAATTTGCCTAAAGAATAGTTAGCGCTTAAATAATTCACCAGCAAGTATGATAGAAATAGATGCAAATTACATCAAGGACCCGGGAACTGCCAGCAATTTGAAATATTCAAGTACCACTTTTAACTAAATGCGGTACGTTTATTCTATTCGCTAATTACGTAATCGAGAAAAAATGTGTTTTAAGGTACCTGGACCAAATAAGGCCATGCTAACGTTTGACTTCCTGCCATTTCCTTAAATTTGCTAGTGAACATGTGGAAAAAATCACAAGTATATTATGTTGTCTTGTAAACATGAATACATAACTATAAATAATAGATTTCTACATTAAAGTGTACTTAAAATATGTATTAGAAAAGGTAACATATTGGCCTTATTA
>PNEQ01009639.1:0-18340 GCA_003012365.1 Medauroidea extradentata
TGTTATGTTGGCAGCGTATATCTAAATGCATTATAATGAAGTGTGGTGTTCTCTGGTGGCTTGACGTGACAACACAATTTAGATTTCTCGCAAATGCATTCAAGCTGTCCTGTATTGTCTTATAGTGTATTTGATGCGATGTTGTCAAATACTCTATGTGAACGCCAAGTGGTAACTTTTCGACGTGTGTATAAATGGGGCAGTGGCCGTAGAATTGCTACAGAGTTCACGTCTCATAAAGACCGTTCATGGTTATTAGGGTTGGGGTTACTCGAATGTTCACATGAAAGTGTCGTGCATGTAAGATGCTAATAGAAGAGGAGGGTATTATTTTCGGTGGTCTCCCACTTCCCACTACAGTACAGGAAATGCTCCGTATCCAAATTCTACCCCGCATCTGCTCTTTCTTACGACTTCATAGTTAAGGCGGTCGCCTGACGAAGGGTACATTTGTGTGTGAGGCGTAGATCGATGAGACACTATGAGGGACGCTTATTTGTAACTTAATTTTTTAACACAACACATTCCGTGGTTCGAACTAACTTCTTAAGGTAAAAGAATACATATGCAACGATTATCGATAGTTATCATTTACGCCTCACAAATATCCTTTATTTTAATCACGTGATCATTACCACATTACCTCCACATGTGTAACGGGAATATGACAATTAACGTATGTGAATGTTATACTGTCCTATCATAAGAGTAAGATGCTATTAGTGTGATGTTGTAGCACTTACGGCCTAGAAAATTTATTAATTTAACAGCGATGGCTGGCCGTACAATTATTTGGTTATTTTATACACTTAGTACAAATACGTCTGTCACAAGTAAATCTTACAAAAAAAGTATGGACTGACCGGGATTCGAACCCACGCCCAGCAGTAGTAGTCTGGTATCTGTGGAACACTGTGGCGCACAAGAGGGGACTAACTCATATCTCCGTGCAGTGTTGCCACATAGTGTGCGGAAAAATTCGTCGTAAAACATTTTGCTACCTACATTTTCGTCATCAAATTACCTCAGGATTCGCGTGGTGTGCTTATTATGCGGCAGTTTCTGGACACCCTGTGTGTGTGTGTGTGTGTGTATATATATATATATATATATATATATATATATATATATATATATATATATATATATATATATATATTACTGCAACCCTCTGCAACGTATTTCACGGACTGCTAGGAAGTCCCCTTAAAGTTTATATTTTTCACCCTTAAAAGGTGTGAAATAATTATTTTACCATTTGTATACATAGCAAATTGACGTGGAAATCTCTGTAATAGCCAGTCGGGTTCTATAGCTATGTAGACCATATTAAAAAAATTTAATTTTCCTCTTTAACCCTCTTCCAAATCCGAATTTAAAAAAAAGCCTGAATATATGTTTTGTGTCCAGCTGCAACTAAATTAGTACATATGAAATTAAATTAGCCTAATTAAATAACATATCCTCCCCCGCAACTCCACAGACTTAACTACAAGTTATTCAAGACAGGTCATGAGAGTTATTTCGCGTGTACAGGCTATAGTCCAAAGAGGTTTAACTATAAGCAAGGAATAAAAAGGAAACAAATTTTGAACTATTTCAGGTGTTACGAAAGGTTATTCTTAAACACGTTTTATTTTTTATAGGTTTTCAAGGACGAATTTTGAAAAATTCTGAAATTAATTTTTAGGTATTTGCGTAAGCTTCATTTTAAAGAAAAAATCACTTCGGTATCCCAGGTGGTTTAAGAGGAAGAGAGGATTTACTGTAAACGAATTAAACGGCTTTTCACCTCCTCAATATAAAAATTTCGAAAAATCCTGAAATTTGTTTCTAGACATTTGTATTTGCGACTTAACGAAGTGAATAAGACGACGATAGCCCGTCGGGTTCGAGAAATATCAAAGATTTGCAAAAAAAATACATTTCACCCCGTTTCACCACCTTAATAGCTGAATTTCAAAATTTCCTTTCTTAGGCCCGGTGCACACGTGCGGACATTGTCCGCACGGCGCCGCTGCGGCACCGCAATGTCGCCGTCACTTACGAGTGCACACGTGCGGTATTGCCATTTGGTTGCCGCAGAAATACATTCCCACACTACGGATAAATGCCGCACAGTCTGAACAATCGTCTCAACGGAGATGGATGTGTATCAAAGAAAACGAGTCGTTTTTGCGTACCTTATATACAAATGTTTGGCCGAAAGAAATAGGGGACATTGGGTACATCCTTTCACCGATGCAAGACTTTTGAGAGGCAGATTTGTTACTAGTTTTGCAGACCTATGACAAAATCGTGAAAATGAATGTGTGGAAGATGTCTACTTATATTAGCAAAATGACTGTCATCCAATTGTTAACGATGTCGTTACACTGATCTCCAACTTTGGCCTGAATTAAACACAATGCTTTTTTATGTCACGCTAATCTTTACTTAACTACGCAATTGAACCTCTAGTACAACTGTCTCATTGCTAGAATAGCCACTTGTTTATTAATAACACATTCCAATTTATGCCAAACTTACATAGCATTTATACAATATCGGTAAAGGTTTGGACTAATGTCTGTACCCTTAAAAGAAGTGTCGTTTTACAACAACTTAAAAAATTTGGCGACCATTGATTTACGGAACCCACAATATGTTCATATGCATTGTTAATGATGGAGTGTTATGAACAAAGGAACAAATCATCTTACATTTAACAAGTTATACTCACAAATTTCATTTTTGGCCTTGTCGTTTTTATCAAAATCTGCACAAAATTGTCGACAGATCTCTATCCATGCATTCCTTTTTTTGGTTCAATCATGGAAATCTTTACTCGCAACGTTCCATATTTCTGGATATTTCTTAATTTCCGTAATGAAGAGTTCTATATCTAACACATCTTCAAATTGTCACACTTCCCGCCATTTCACTAGCGACGGCAAACTACCGCACGTGTACACTGTTCAATTGATAACAATGTACTTGGTACCCGAGAGCAAACGTGCGTCGCCGCTGCGGTCGCGGGGGAACTGCGGACAAATACTTTAAATGGACGTGCGGCACCGCAGCGGTCTTGACACCGCGCCGGAGTACGTGTGTGCTGATTCATATCAGCCAAGCATTCTGGGAACGCATTTCCGGCGCCACAGCGGCGCCGTGCGGACGATGTCTGCACGTGTGCACCGGGCCTTAGTGCGCGCCTATGCCACAAGGGGAAACTTCCCATAAAATTTCACGTTTCTAGGTCCAGTGGTTTGGGCTGGGCTTTGACGATGAATGAATAAATGAGTCAGTCAGTGAGTGGGGCACTTCCTTTTATATATAGAGATTATGTGGGCGTTGATAACCAAGATGTCGAGTACCCTACAAATACATCTACCAATCGAAGCATTCTCGTTTCCCGCACCCATTCAGAAGTTGCTAGATCAAGAGTTCCAGTATTTCCAACAGAGCTTGTGATGCTTTACCCTAATCTTGGTATGTCAAAGAGTAGTACTGCTTCCCACGTCTTTTTGCCAAAAACTGCTTCACTTCCTTCTGACTGCTGACTGTTGTGTCGAGGAGGGTTAAATTAAGCAGACAAAATTGGGATAGATATGTCCGCCCTATTCCTTGTTTAGAATGTGTTTAGCAGCTTGTGTTCATAAGCAGCTCAGCATACAGTAGTATTGAGGCTACCTGAGTGAGGCCAGCTGAGTGAGGCCGTAGCTTCAGATCTCAGACGACCTCCCTGCTAGCTGATTGAGGATCTTTAAAGTTTTCGCTACCTGTGCTTGAAATATGCTGTAACAAGTAGAGATTATTCCTTTAATGTTTAAAGTACTGAAATATGCATTACGTACAGAGATAATAAAACATTTAAATTTTACCACTGTAAATTTAAATATTCACTACAATTATTACAAATATAATTTTTGGAACTCTCATCAGAATTTCTACGAAAGATAAAATACTTCCTCCGAGTGGCATATCTGAGAAAAATACTAACCATATGAAAATAGTGCCATGTTTCTGGACTTTTAAAGTTCTTACAAATAAAAGTATATATTCAAAACTTAAATTCCCATAGGAAAAATAGTAATAAAAATAGTACTGCACCTAGTCGGCGACTTGCACGTAGAGGTGATACTGCGCTACACACACGGGTCATCAGTGTTCTTAGTGCTCCATTACTGTGTGAATCACACAGCTTATCTAGTAAACAACCTGAAAGTTGTTCCAGGGACAAAAATTCTTCAAATTATGTGTACCTTGGATATACTTTTGTTGTGACGTGAATAAAATCTGACCTTGGTAGAAATTTCTTTTGAAAAGTTCAAGGAAACTTTTTAAGAAACACACATTCATTGTATGTTTTTTTTTTTTAAACTCAATACATTAAATGAGACTTATAAGTTAGGCTACTACTCAATATACAATTTCTCGACATTAGAATAACATATTTTTTTGAAACTATCTACATGATTTGCCTAATTTTCAGATTAAATTTATTCATTAAAATTGTTGGTCATAACATCTAACAATTATAATCCTTACTGCAGTTGAATGATGAGCTAGATTCAAAAGATAATTTCTTCACGACGTACAGGTAACTTAAAGAACTAGCCTATGCCATCTGAAGTTTAAGTTTGTGATATTTATGAACATGGATCTTAATGGTGTATTTGATTTAGACATAAGTGGAAAGCAATCAATAATTTTGAAACAGTTAAGTTTGCTTTGATATTTATTGGCAGTGATGTTATTTGAAGTTACATACATTTACACAAGGACCTGAATAGAGGAATGGGCTATGGACTTCGGTAAATATATCTTACCAAATTAGCTTCAACAAACGATGTAGATAAAAATTTAGATGGCCAGAGGAAGTAATCAAACACAGGTCTTCCCTCCGTGTTACGTTGCGCCACTTAACTTAATAGTAAAATTATACATGTATATACTTAGCATACAGCCCGAACTATATTGAGGACTTAGGGCCATTCTCTTCTATTTAGTAATGACATCGCGATATTCAAAAGAACCTACGTCATTTGCCAGAAATAAAAATTAAATTCCCCTTTCAACAACTGTAAACGAAAACATTTATCTGTTGCGAAATTTTATATAATTTATCAAATTTACGATTGTGCATGAAGTGTAAACCGCATATTGCGGAATGGCAACTTGTCCACATTTATTAATTTTACAGGAGATACAAAAAACTGAATAAATCAGGTTGTACTTTTATTTTTGGTTATTATTTCCTTTATTTGTTATTGACTTATTCCTTACGGGATATTTCATGCTGTGTTTGGGTTTATGGTTGTGTTGACTACAGCCAGCTGGGCTTGTTTTCTCTCTACTTTTCGTTTTTGTTGTTTGTTTTTCTTAGTCTCATTCTAAGATTTCTGAGACGACATATATCGCAATGATCTATGTCCACTACATTACAGTTTGTCATTCTGTCCCATTGCAAGAAACATTCAAACAGTAAATTTGTTTTATGTTATAATTATTTTTTTTAATTCCTAGATCAATATTATGTCGAAGTTTATTCGTTAAAAAAAGTTTGTTAGTAATGAACAAACAATACATTTTTATCGGCGATGCGACTTACATGTAAATTTGCTTTGTGTGTTGTATAAAGTGTAATTACTAGTTAGTTCGCTCAAAAATTGAAAGAGTTGTGTTAGTCTGTTACCACTACACTACCTCGAGCTGACCACTGAATGTGGCTTCCAGGAGTGGCGTAAATTTACCACTTTTACTCTCGTTAATATTGCCAGTGTGGTCAAACAGCATCTTCACCAACTGCAGTCCTGTGTAAATAGCTAGTTTTTCTTCTAGTTATTGTAAGCTCTGTGGTAAAGCAGCATCTTCACTGACTGCAGTCCTTGCAGCAAGCTGCTTTTTTTCCTCTTTGATATAAGCTCTGTGGTCAAGTAACGTCTTCACCAACTGCAGTCCTTTGTATCAAGCTGCTTTTCTTCTCGTTGATACTAGCACTGTGGTCAAGCAGCATCTTCACCAACTGCAGTCCTTTGTATCAAGCTGCTTTCCCCTCATTGATATTAGCACTGTGGTCAAGCGGCGTCTTCACCAACTGCAGTCCTTTGCAGCAATCTGCTTTTCTTCTAGTTGATATTAGCACTGTGGTCAAGCAGCATCTTCACCAACTGCAGTCCTTTGTATCAAGCTGCTTTTATTCTCGTTGATACTAGCACTGTGGTCAAGCAGCATCTTCACCAACTGCAGTCCTTTGTATCAAGCTGCTTTTCTTCTCGTTGATACTAGCACTGTGGTCAAGCAGCATCTTCACCAACTGCAGTCCTTTGTATCAAGCTGCTTTCCCCTCATTGATATTAGCACTGTGGTCAAGTAACATCTTCACCAACTGCAGTCCTTTGTATCAAGCTGCTTTCCTTCTCGTTGATACTAGCACTGTGGTCAAGCAGCATCTTCACTAACTGCAGTCCTTTGTATCAAGCTGTTTTTATTCTCGTTGTTATTAGCACTGTGGTCAAGCAGCATCCTCACCAACTGCAGTCCTTTGTATCAAGCTGCTTTCCTTCTCGTTGATACTAGCACTGTGGTCAAGCAGCATCTTCACCAACTGCAGTCCTTTGTATCAAGCTGCTTTCCCCTCATTGATATTAGCACTGTGGTCAAGCAGCGTCTTCACCAACTGCAGTCGTTTGCAGCAATCTGCTTTTCTTCTAGTTGATATTAGCACTGTGGTCAAGCAGCATCTTCACCAACTGCAGTCCTTTGTATCAAGCTGCTTTTATTCTCGTTGATACTAGCACTGTGGTCAAGCAGCATCTTCACCAACTGCAGTCCTTTGTATCAAGCTGCTTTCCTTCTCGTTGATACTAGCACTGTGGTCAAGCAGCATCTTCACCAACTGCAGTCCTTTGTATCAAGTTGCTTTCCTTCTCGTTGATATTATCACTGTGGTCAAGCAACATCTTCACCAACTGCAGTCCTTTGCAGCAAGCTGCTTTTCATAGTTGACTGCAGTGGATATAGGTAGTCCGGTATACAGTAGCATCGATGCCAACTGAGTGAGGCCTCTGATTTGGATTGTTTTGCAAACGATACAGAATGAAACAATTTTTTTTTGGAAATTATGGTTAAAAAAAGCATGCACACTTCAAATTGAACCATCCCATTTTGTAATGTAAACACACCATTATTTGGGTTTGATTGTCTGGTTGTATTACCAGTAATTAAAGTATAAAGATGATGTTAGATTATGCCCAGGAAGAGGAATAAAAAAAATCTATGTGGGCTGCAAATTCCAAAAGTAAATATGCATATATTTCACCAATAATCCCCAGGTTTTTGAGTAAGTTTATGATAGTTAAGTTAAATGCACTCTCTTAGTAATCACGTCGCCCACAATTCAAAATACGCCATTTAACCAGAAAATGTGTAGATTTGTGGATTCTGAAGCCTGCCACAACTAAAAAAAATTTATGTACACGAATTTGCAAATTAGCGACGAATAAACATTGAACATAAAACATTTTAGCAGCGGAAACACTTCAGCTTGGCCTGGCAGTAAACCAAAGATAGCTCCACTTCCGAACTAGAAAAAGTGTAAGTTACTGTCATGTTCACCCCAGGTAGTCTTTGGGGAATAAACTCGCTTAATGTGAAGGCTCCAGTAACACATTAATGAATTTGTATTAAGGAATAGCAGTCAATTCCATATGTAATAATAATTAGTCTTCGCCGCGACGTTACGGCCGTTACTACACGAAGCATCTGGGACGAAGCTGGGTGTAGTAAATATTAAGTAGCCGGCCATCAAAGTCGTCTAGTCTTCCAACCAAGGAACGGAGCTGGGACATGTAGTTATTCACACCCAGGAGTAAGTGCAACTGAGCCAAGTCTAATAAATACCTTGTGTCCCGCGAACATGTGTCTCTCACTGCTCTTGTACTCGATCCCTCGCAGACCCGCGGCGATTGCGGCATCGTTGTTCTTCGTTACACATAGGTGCATTGCTCTTCAATCTTTGATGTGTAGTGCCGCTTTCCACTGGTCATTGGTTTCTAAAAAAATCAGAATGATTAAGTATATTGTATATTGGTCCTCGACTAGATCATACTTAATAGTAGACTCGTGTTGCACCGAAGCTCAGTTTCCTTTCCACTGCCGCGACCCCACTCGTGGCAGAGACAAAACTGCGAGGCCAGCGCCGCCTAGTGGTACTACACTAAAACACTCAGGCAGGTTAAGAAACCACAGAAAAAGAAAATCAGAAATGAAGATACTAACTCGAGAAAAACATAACTACAGGAGAAGTAAAGAATGGACATAAATAAAATAACAAAAAGAAGACTAATGCCACTGTGTAGATGTAGACGGGAGTTGTAAAATAATAATATGTGGCCGCACCATTACACTTGGGTGTATCTTTTTGCCCCTTGAAATTCTGGATGAGGGGGTGGGTTTAATTTAGGGGCGAGGGTGGAGATAGCTCGCACTTTTTTGCCTAACCTTTAAGAGTTAAGTGCTACCTTCTCGTACGAGAACCTAAAGCAATAGTAAACCTAACTTATCCGCGGGAGACTACCAGCAGGACTTTTTACCTTGTCAACAGGTAGACGAGAACTATTATTGGCATTATTGTATTGACTGGGTGCATTAGATTGCGACAGCTTATATGTACTGGCCTCCCTGCAGGCGAGCAAGGAGACGGACGGCTGGCATGGCTCTGGAATATAGGAGAAGCTACCTCTTGTACATAGTTTGATTACTTACTGACGTTTTGCAACAATAGACAATCATCTCCTCGGTGGGTGGTCCAGTTGGCCCAGCTTCGAGCACCGTGCTACATATTATTACCCTCCAAGAACCGCCAGGTACTTGTTATAACTAGCATACGCCTCGTGTAAGGGCAGCTAGGGCGTCGTGGAAGCGACTGATGCGTACTCTTCAGAGGCGGATGCTGTGACGGAAGATGAGTCGGGAGGTATTAAGGCGCCTGTGGCATATCAATGCAATAGGAATCATTAAAATATATTAAGGTAAAGAGACCGAATATTAATACTTTCGCAAAACTTATATTTTTGTATAAGTAGGGAAGATAGATAATTTAGTCAGTTACTTCTTTGGTTAAATATTATTTACATGCACATGCATTTAAAGTAGTTAACCGCATTAAGGAGGAGGCTGGTTTAAACAGCCTCAATTCTGCTCTCTATACTAGAGAGCCTTGAATGTTTCCCCAGGTAAGAAAAGAAAAATACTTAGGTCACGATGTAGGATTTAACAACTAGTTTGTCTGTTGTACATATGTGTGTGCTACTGGGGCAGTAATTTGCTGTGAGGAGTGGCAATGAGTAGCATATCTTATGTACTGCCTAGTTCTGTGGAGATAGGTTTCTTTAACAACAGTACAGATAGTAAGGGGTTTAAATTGCAGAATTTTTCTCTATTACCTCTTCCTGCTCCCCACTGAAGATCAAGTCAAACCCGACACTTATAGGGTTGGGGCAGAGAGATGGGAAGATAAGGGGCTGTTCCAATACGACTCCCAAAAGCACTCCTACCAAAGGTGGCACTCTCAACAACAGTATGATACGACCCTGGAGTAGAAAATGACAGTGATTCGGATTGCATTTACCGTTCTCACGAACCTAAAATGTTGATTTGCTGTTCCTTTTAGTATAAGTCTTTCAAATGCACACATTCAAGAAACATTGTTGAGAAAGATAACATTAAAGTGGAACTTTTTTTTTTTTTTTTGTTTTATGGTAGCCTAGCCAATGATCCATCGCCTAGAAGTGATACTACAACTTCATTCTCAGTATGAACAGTATTTCAGCACCAACATGCTGGCCTGTCGCTGTGATTATAGACAGACATATTGGGTGACAATGCAGTTGATGCGATTACGGCTTCGGCTGCATCTAACTTGTTCTGAGGAAACACAACATGAAAATAGAGAAGTAAAGACTATTCTTCTCTCATTGCACTTAGCTCCCCCATTTAGTGGAATTATCGCATTATTTCACCTAAGTTGAACTGAAACAGCTCGCTTCATATCTCATCCCATCGGTTATGTCTTTTCAAGAGAGACATTAGCGGGAATCAATCACTGATATTATAAATTCATAGATTCTACTGTACAGATCATGGTGTTTACTATGCATGTGGTGGTGTGTACTGCAGTTAGCAATGTAATTTATCATGCAGCTGAGGGGCACTTTTTACAAGTCTGCGAATTTGTTGGTTAGTTTGTGTCATAGCTGCTGTGCCCATTCACTCAAACATACTTGGACTTGTTACTGCAGTACGGATGAGGCCGGTGTAATCGACCACAAGTCCTGTAAAATGGCACCAAAGTGTGTTCTCTATAGTAGGAGCCTAGGATATTTTTCCAGGTAGGGGAATAAATCTGGCCTCGCTCAGGATGTACGATTTGTCCCTGGTTTGCCCCAGTGTACACTTCGATGTGCTACTGGGACAGTAATTTTCAGTGAATAGCTATGAAGGGTAGCTGCTCCTATGTACTACTTAGGTCCGTGGGAGATAGGTCCTTCCAACGGCACAAACTGTGAGGTGTTTGAACTGCTGGCTTCTATTTTCTTCCATACTGTACAGAAGGTTAAGTTCGACAGTTTCCAGTGTTCAGAGAAAAGGGGGGGGGGGCGATCTATCATGGCTTCCAAGGACTCCACAGGGTGGCTACCTCAACTGCCACAACAAAAGATAGTGTAGAGACTATGAAATTGATTCGGATTGTTATTTGGATGTGATTTTGAATAAAAGTTGCTGATATCCTTTTTTTGGTAGTAAAAGGTCTCGAAAAGTACACATTCAAAAAAGTGTCACCATTCGAGCTGCAAAGTGATTGATGGTTCTGGTGGCGGTGCAGTTCAATGACTGCAAAATATTTCGAACAGAACAGAGCTGTTGATTGAGGTATCAAATGTTTCAGGCAATGGTCGTCAACGGGGCAAGAAAGAAGTGCCCCATTGTAGCAAAGCCATATGTTGCGCTGAATTCGTGCTAGGGTGTCATTTGGTGTTCCGACCTGATCGACATCGCAGGTTCAGAATTATTGCATCAAGTCCGGGCACAGTGTGTCACACATGTCCGAAGTGTCACAAAAATCTGAAGGTGTACTAGTTCCAACTAATACTCTGTTCCTGACATTTGGTGTCCCAGTCCTTCCAGCGTTATCTTAAAGTCCGTGTAAACCAGTTCATTCCTTCTCCACTCCGGTGCTAGATCTACCAGAGGTACAGTAATTCATTGGCCATTTGCAGATCACCAACAAGATGCCCAAAATGTGCCGAACCATTACATCCTGATAAAGAGAAATAATGCAAACCATTGGCATGTGTCAACTGTCAAGGTAAACACGCAGTATGGTCGAAGGAATGCCCTGTATTGCTAGAGGAGCAGAGCTTACAGACGATCAGAACAACTGAAAAAGTTAAAATTAGCGAAACACGCAAGAGGTTTAAATCCCAATATGGACCTTGGTCTACTGTTCCTTACAGTACAGTCGCCAGTGCTCAGCGACCGAATAAGAACATGTGTACCTAGACTGTCAATGTGGCGACACTTACTGAGGAGTCTGTTGGTGCACAAGAACCACAAAAGGTCCAGACAATACGGACTACGGCAGTTGGAACATAGTGTAACCGCAATTTGAAACTTCCTATCAAACCTGCTTCTGTTAAACCTTGCAAACAAGAACCTTTAAACGCGATAGTAAATTGGGTACATCATAGCATCAGGATAGTTCTGTAAAGTCAACAAAACCTCCGAGTACTTCTGCTGCTCCTTCGACGAGCAGTAAGAACATAAGCTTTTTCCCACATCGCCAATCTGTCCCTCAGGTGGAGGGGGCAGATATGGTGGTGGATTATGCTTCTGATGCGCAACCATGGCTCAGAATTTTTCAAACACGTTTTAAATATATATTAGGGGGAATTAAAGAAGTAAAGTCTGCTCTACATTTTTCATATACTTCACGTCTCTCCTCGAATCGAATTGTCGAGGTTACTTTAGCTGCATTGAAGAAATAAGACAACTGATTGCATCACTAACATCTTCGGTTATATGTTTTCAGGAAACACTTTCGGCCAACAACTGATGTCTTCTTACGAGGTTAGACATTTAGCCGCACATATTAAGTAGCTGTTGATCGTGCTTGCTGTGGTGTGCGTGTGTTACAGTCAGTGATGCAATCTATTATGTAGCTGTGCCTCTTACTATAAGACTGCAAGCTATAGCAGTCGGGACGAATCTCGGCACAGCTTTCGCCCAGCCAGTTTAGATTATTTTGTATCCACGCTACCACCTCCTTTACTTCGCGTGGGTGAAATAAATGCTCACTACGAGGTGTGATATATCCAGGATGGCAGAGGTCGTGTAGTTTTGAGTCTTTGCTTACTAATACTTACTTGGTCGTATTGAACACTTGACACTCCTACACACTTCACCTCTCATAGTGGCACAACTTCGTGTATCGATTTGTCCTTTTGCAGCCCAGACCTGGTCACCCACTTTGTTTGAAGTGTCTAAGCCTGATATCTGTGGTAGTGACCATTTTCCTGTTACTTTAGATTATGTCTGTAGATGCCCTGTCCGCTCCCACTCGCTGGGTAGTTACGAAGGAAAACTGAGAATGCTATAAGCAGTCACTTCGCTTTACTGAAGGTCAATCTCGTGAAGTGGATGTTTGGGATAATGTGAGAAAGTTAAGCGGCGAACCTCTTAGTGTAAATTTTCCCTTCCTTTGGCATAACAATGCAGTCATTACCGATGCCGAATACATATGCATCACATTGGGGCAAACATTTTATCGGCATTTGAGCAGCGACTGATATCTACACTCATTTCAGGCTCTAAAGGCTCGCTGTGAGGGGCGGCTGGTGTGGACTTCGGTATTTCGCAGAGGATGACTATAATCAGCAATTCTCTTTTAGAGAACTTGAGAGATCTCTCTCCCGCTCGAAACACTTCTGCTGGCCTCAATGGTACACATTAATCAGTGATTAAAAAACTTGCTACTTAAAATAAAAAAATAAATTACTTAGTTTTTAAAATTTTTTCTGGGAATCCGGATGTTTCCCTAGCCAATGGGGTGTGGCAAATGTGATATAATTTTTAAACCCTGGGTAGGATAAGGGCTATGAGTCCAGTTATCAACCAATTTCGCTGACAAGGTGTCTCTGCAAAACAAAGTAGAAAATAATTGCTTGTCATGTATTGCCTCAAGTTCTGTAGTTTATTATAAATTATACAGTGTTGGTTTTATCGACACTGTTCAGTGGTAGACAATTTTGTCGGCTTTTAGAGGCAGCTATTGAAAATTCCTGTATACAGCGACACCTCTTTGCAGTCTTTTTTGAACTAGAGAAGGCACATAGCGTCATGGTTATGTATCGCAGAACTTTTCGTGTTCGAAACGTAGTTTCATACTCTCGGGAATTCGTTCAGGAAAATGGGGTCCTTCAAAGTAGGATTTTGATTGTTACCCTGTTTGCTATAGCTATAAACAGCTTTGTATCTATTGTCGGGCCTCCTGTACCTTGTGCGCTTTATGTGAATGACAGGGGCGTAGCTAGAAATTTTTTTCGGAATAGATATACCAATTTTTTAACACCTGTTTGTCTGAAACATTCCATGCTTACATACAAGTGAGAAACCGTAGCAACGTAACGTCATTAGTAACTATGTTATTATATAAAATACTTGATTTTTACAACACAGTATAAAAAAAGGACTTCAGTTTACACACACACACACACACACACATCATTTTTAGGGTACTTCTAATTTTTCAACAGTATACGTCGATTGTTTCTTGCAAATATGTCTAAAACACTTTCAGGATCAACTTCTGTATCTCGGTGAACTGCAAGCAATGCTAGTCCATTCAAGCGATTCTCTGACACACTCTTGCGCAGATATGATTTAAGTCTACGTAGTGTAGAAAATGACCTCTCGCTTGATGCTGTCGACACTGGTAAAGTAGCTGACAGTTTTAGAATTTTGTGAGTGAATGGGAAGAAAGTACTGCCAGACACATTCAGTGTTTCAATAAAATCACTCTGCAGTTGAACTATGTTCTTTTATTGTTGCCACTTTCGTCGCCACATCTGGACTTCACTAACAGCCACAATCTGAGAAGTGTCTTTGAGTTGGGGATACTGCTCTAGTATAGTTTGAATGTTGCTGTTTATGTCACTGTCTGAAAGGTTAACACATTTTCTTGGCAGAAGAAATTTTAATGAACATAAAACATTCTTATGAAGCAAGAACCTTTGGCCAATTTGATTTACAAAATAGTCTAGGATAGGTATGTAAATAGACTGCCTGTAAAATTCTTCTACACTGCTTGTAGCATAGTTCGAACGCTGAACTTGTTTTTCAGATTTACTCGGTATAGTGATTTATAATCATTATCTTGTGCCCGTTTTACTGCAGCGGAATAAATAGCATTGAATTTAGCGTGGTATTACTGCGCAGATCTTGGATTTCTAATTTTAGTGATTTTGCATACTTAACACATGAAGAAATGTCGCACTTCTTAGCTTGCCAAGTATTTGACAAATTTACTGCTAAGCCGAATATTTCACAACATACCTGAAAATAAATGATAAACTTACTTTGGCGCAAAGCAGAATGAAAGTTAATGCTTTTGTAGAAGATTCTGCTTGATGACTATTATTTTGAAGCTCTAATAGTGCTTCACACATATAATCGTAAAGTTCATGAAACAAAAACAATGACTCTTGGTGCTCAACCCACCGAGTTTCACACAGTTTCAAAAGTCTAGTCCTTTGCATACTAGAGTCTCCCTGCTGTATAGAATTTCTTAGAACTTCTTGCCGTCTGGGTGAACATCTAAAAAATTATACTACTTATTTTACTGTCCCTATGCAGTTTCTAATTTCTGGTAGGCTACAGGCATGAGTCTAAGCTAAATTTAGAGAATGGCTTGCACAATGAACATAAACATCTGCAGGGTATGACTGGCGAATAACTGACTGGCAACCCTGTAATTTTCCACTCATGCTTGCTGCGCCATCATATCCTTGGCCACACACATAATCTAAATTAATACCAACATTTCTTAGAGTTGTTAGTATCGTCGATGAAAGAGCTGATCCGCGAAGGTCATATACTGGCACAAATTTGAGAAAATATTCTCTTATTACATAGCCAGAATCTGTACTATTAACATACCTCACACAAAGTGATAACTGTTCAATTCCCCTTATATCAGCTGTTTCATCAGCTAAAATACTAAGGCACCCTGAGTAATTAACTCTGTTTACTATTTTGCATAAAATATGTTCCTCACATGCATCAATAATCTGGTTCTGAATATCAGGGCTTATATATGAAGCATTACCCCCACAAGTGTCAATGTGTTTTCTAAGCATTTCGTCCCCACTTTCTATGCGGAATCTTAATAGACTGCGAAAATTACCATCATTTTCTAATGGTTCGGCCAACAATGGCCCACTATCTTGATGGCCACGTAATGCCATCTCCTGCCTACCACAAAATATAACTGTCTTAATGATAGGCATAAGTTTCTGTCTATTTTCCTCAATTTTCAATTTCTTTGCTGAATCAAGTTGTAGAATTATGTCATCCCGCTTCCTTTCAAAGACACAGACAAAATTATCTGCAAAAACATGGCATCCCTTGTGATAAGCTGTCAATTAATGTTGTCTAGAGTCACTTTTTGCATTTTCCAACGAGTAAATGCTTGACCTACTAAAGCCCCAACTGGCTGATGTTCTCCCTTACCCACTGTCATTTGTTCACTTCCAAACACACAACGAACACGGCAAAGTGCTCCTTGGAAGTGGTCTGAGAAGGCTAACCAGGTAAATTCACTAAGCCAATGTCTTTGGATTTTTAAATTTCGGTGACCAGCAGGAAATTTATAACTCTCTGGTGGAGTCCATGGCGTTTTTACTATGCTATATTTAAGATTATCATCAAGTGTCTTGTTATTTATATATAACCCTAAATCAAATTGTTTACGTGACAAAACATTATCACAAGATTCAACAGAGATATCACTACTTACGTGGACAAAATCGGAGGTAAATACTCGTGGCTGGCTTGGTAAAACACAATGATGTAACTGTGTTTCTAATGACGGAGATAAAGCAGAAGTGTTTTCAGAAGCATCACAGTTCGCATGTTCTACTTTAAAATAGTCACTGATAGTTTGCCTCTTACTATGAACAGGTTCATACGCTTGTGAATGTTTTCGTTTTGTGTTACTCATTTATCACAATTACCGAGCTTTAATAAACTGTAAGGAACACGCCGACGTCACACTCAACAACAACAAAGTACGTACACTACAACAAGAACTGAACAACAACAAACAGTGTGGCAAACCTCAGTTCGCAAAAATTTCACTTTAAAAGCATAAAAAATGTTCAGACAGTGGTCACACTTAAATCTACTACGAGCAACAAGCTCACTATTTGTGAATACGTTTCAGAATCAGCGCAGCATAGTTTGCAATCTATTGGGGATATTTAAAACTACTTGTACATTGTTAACGATTACGATGGCTCTAGGCTCGATAAGCAAGAATTATTTTTGATAATATTGGATTTCAATCTTTCATTTGTGATGCAAAAAATTACGCACGTCGCATTCAGGTAAAAAAAAATAATATTTTACATTCTGGGGGGGGGGGGTGGATCCCTATGATTCCCCCCCCCTTTCCCAGCACCGAAGGTCCTAGACACAAGTCTTTCGTTTGTACCTATAATTATGAAACAGCCTGCGTAATGTCTTACATGATATTTACAGCATAATTGTATAACTTAAACGTGGAAGTAAATAACATGTGATCAATACTTGGAGACTGTCTTGCTAACTTATACGGGGGCCACGAGATTTACATCAGACAGGTTAGTTTAACTTCATAAAGATGATTACCAGAAATGGAGGGGAAGCTTACATAGTTCTTTGCATCATAGCACAGATGACCTTAAAATAAATTACCTACCCAGAGCTAAAACTAATGCCAATTAATACTTATGTAATCAATATTGCTAGTAAAGTACTCTATACGTGCCGACGCCTAATGTAATACGAATGGTCGGCCAAGTATTCAATGACGACATACATGAGCTGTGATAACCTAGAGAAGTTACCATCCAAATATTGTTAATTACCAAGTAAATGCCATTATAGTTGGTGGACACACATTGAAAGCGGATAAAAAAATAAACACTGAAAAAATACTTCTTTATTTCACAAGGGACGATGTGAAAAAACAAAATAAATTTTCTCGCCAGTCCAGAATGGCGATTATACTAGGGCACACTAAGTGTAAGTTGTTTCCGCAGTCCGGACCACTGTTACTTCATATAGGGTATCTGGGGGGCGAGTGCCAGTAGCGGGGCAAACCAAACGACGATAAATGATCACATCGTACAGTTTCACCTGTTTTTAGTCCTCCGAAAAGTTCTCTTCGTTCATCCAATTTTGCCTTAGATCGTGCTTCTTGTTTGTCCATGCTTTCTTTAAATATGAAAGCAATATCATCCGCTTAAATTTTTTAGTGGAAGTTCATGGAGCGCTTCACAGTCACACTATCTCCCTCTGTTCGCTTCTTCTTGTTGCCCGTCTCCATGGCCTAGGGGAGGGTAGTACACAGTGAGACAAAAATTGTATTAATCATTGAACAAATCACATTTTTTATATCTGGTTTTTGTTGACTTTGGAGTAGGAAAAGTATTGTTTTATGGACACTTTGGAGGTATAACATTTGGAATAGCATATCAAAGTTACAAATTATGGCACTTTTAAGCAGATTTGTTTCATGTCTCACTGTGTACCATGTGTGGTACACACTGAGACAGTACAGCATTATGATTTATTATGTGTTTAACTCACTCAATGTAAGTAGTTTTTTTATGAGAGCTAAAGAAATACATATACATCATTTCCACAAACATTTGAATACCATCGTGCACATTTTGATATATTTGTGAGACATTTTTTTAAACAATTCTAACGTTTTCCAGCTTGAACGAGAAAAATAAAGAGAGAACACAGTTTCGCTGTTGAAGCACACATGAAAAACCTAATAAAAGCATGAAATGCTTATAAAAATATTTAAGGAATGCATGAAATTCAGTGAAAAGGCCTATGTCTGTTAACGAATTTTGAGATTTCCAAAACTAACAGGAAACTTAATGATTCCACACAGTCTTTTTGTCACTTGCTTGCATGGCTCTGGAAGAATCATAACAATGTCTGATATGTCAACAGAAGCAACATCAGGGACATCTGGCCACACAAATCCACATTTTTTACTTCGTCTCAAGTATGATACTTCAAA
>PNEQ01009640.1:0-18339 GCA_003012365.1 Medauroidea extradentata
TCTGTTGTGAAGCGTCCCTCTCGTAAATATCGCACAATTTGCGATACATGCTGGATGCAGTTTCACAAACAAGGATGTGCGTCAGGGGTACTTTGTCAATCGTGCTGATTATTATTTTTTGTGCTTTGGCATCTTTTTTAAGGTATTCCGCATACTCTTTGTTGCTTTGTTCCGGTGCTTTCGTATCGCCAGTCACGATTCCGTAAAGTCCTTGTGACTTGAAGAGTATGTTTACTTTAAATTTCCACAGTTGGAAATTACTGGGTTCTTTTAGTCTGTCCACTGTCGCAAGTTCACTCAGCTCGTGATGATCCATTTCACTTCTCGCGCATCCGCTCCCGCAAATGTTTTTACTTTACTTACTCAGTGTTCCCGTCAAAGCAACAGGTTTTTACCGTTTTAAAACAGTTTTTTTTACGTATGGCACTGGGCCCATAACCTGTTGTAATGAACGGAATCGTTTACACATCTCACGAGTACAAATAGGAAGAACACTTGGAAATCAAGAACTCTCCTTCTGAATTTACTTCCTTTTATTACATCTTTACTACCGTTCGCGCACACAGTTACATGGCAGCCATATTCCTAAGACTAACTTCTCTAGTCAAAAAAAAAAGGTTAATACACACACTCACATTTATTCAGGACATTTACAACATAACAGTTTTTACGCAACAGATAAAAATAAACTGAGGATTAAAAAAAACTAACATTAATAATTGCCAACAGAATACAGTTTTGATCACAGTGGTAGTTTGAAATTATGTGTCTGATGCAGCCACATGCTGCCGGTATGTTGCAAGAAACAACTCATAGCAATATCAACACAATGAAGGGCTGTGCGTAGCATGTGGTATCGCAATAAGGTGCCCGAGTGCTTTGCGGACTTCATTAAGGTCACAGTCGAAGGGTAGTTCATCTGCAGTATGCCGGCAAAACCAAAGAAGTGACCATGAGGTAAAAAGACATAATTGCTGTCCACTGGATCACCGAAGGTGCCACAAGCTGGAAATAGCAAGTCTGAAAATGTAGGTAGGTACACTACGACTATCTTATAACGAACATGTATACTGTATGTATATTTGGTCCAGCTCATAAAGTCAACATTGTAGAGTAAAATCAGTATTTCATAGTGTACTGTGTTTTGTATGTATCTGTTGGGAAATCAGTTAAAATATTTGGGTGTGCAACACCTTTTGAGTCAGAGTGTCTCAAGGTCAATAAATAACTATGTACAGAGCAACCGTAGTTATGCACATCAGACACAAATTCGTTTAGCTCTGTATTCAGCAAAACATACTGTTTAGCTAAACTCACAAAATATTTCTTCTGATGTTCGTTTCCAAGAAACTGTTGTTCTTAAAATAAGTGTTGTCAGTAAAAGGATGAATCAAAAGTTCAGTGAAGTAAACACATTTGATGAATATGCTATCCACACCAGATCTTCACTGATGGCACATAATTCAACATTGTGGAAGTCCTGTCAGTTTTGAGACATGTGTCAGACAAGGACAGAGAGAGACTACAGTTATCAGTAGAACACAAATTATTAACACATAGATATTAAATGCTACCTTTTCATGCTCTTATGAAAGTAATCTTAAAAGAAGCAGCTTTTTCTTTGACTCAATTAATAGCTGGACAGAAATATTATAATTTCCTCCTGACGACTGCCAATATTGACTAAACCGTGCTACCAGATTCTCAACATTCCTGTGCACACCTATAAAATATTTAAATCATAACGTGAATACTGTAGCAATTCCATTGGGATACTGTGTTCTGATGGACAGCTTTCAGTGAATCTGCAGTTAAACAACCTGATGCCAAATTCCATGATTTACAAGATAACAATTATGATGTGAATTGTTACGAAAACTTAACTCATGCTTTATAAGAGGTGAAGTAAGTCATATTTCTTCAAAATACACTTGTTTGGGCTTTATGCTCACAATATCCAACCACAACAGTATTATTTTTACAAATAGCAGGCCTATTGTTTTTCATATAAAATAATTATTTTTTACTTTTGAACGAACTGCACATTTTCCCTCTCTATAAATTTAGCCATAAAGCATTTTATACTAAACAATGACACTCTTCTTTATACAGGTTCATTATATCTTTAAATGTTATTTTAGGAAGTGTATATCTTTCACCTGCAACAAAGATGTAAATGCCATTGTTTTCTCTGGATAACTTATTTGAGATTAAGGTAATTGTTCCTTACCTTATTGAAATTGTGAACACTGCTACAATAAAAATGTGATCAGGAAAATTTATGAATTATTTGTTTGGAGTCACTGCAGTGACAACTCTATATAACTGTAACTGGTTAACTTAGTCGGAAGAACATGAGACTCTTAATCTCAGGGTGGTTGTGTTTATTACCTACAGTAACTGGCTCTTATCTCTGGCAAGTAGAGAATTATGAGACAATTGTTAAAATAAAGTACTATCGTCAGATATGTGTGAACATGATGTAAGTAGTTTTGTCTACGCCTAATGTGCATAATCATGGCCAATAAGCAGCTGACACTTTATCTCACTTTACCATTCTTGTGAGATGATCCAGTGGGCTGAAAACACATAAAACAGTAAGAAAGCTGCTGTAAAAGAGAACTCTCATAGGTAAATGTTTTAAATAACAATAGAAAATACTTGGAATTTTACAAGATTACTGCAGGTAAAGTTTAAGGCTTTCTCACTCTTATCAAAAAACATTACTCTGGACAACAGTTACTAAAGCAGCAGGTATATCATATCAAGTTCTTCACACACAATGCTCGAGCTTTACAAAAAAAATGGCCTCAGCAAATTTAGTTTGTGGTATTACATCAGACTTGTTCCTTTTTTTTTTAGACTGGTGCTAATAACTCAAATATTTTTTAACCAAAAGCTTTGAAAATTTGAGACAGTGAAGACACATGATGCACAACACTATGTACGAGTTTTTAAAGCACAATACTATGTATATGTTTTAAAAAATAAATAATGTACCATTTGTCAGCAAAAAATTATTTTGTTTAATTTTGGCTTATTTTCACGACATAAAACGTGGCACTTTGGGTGATAAAATCTAAAAACCTGTCCAGTACATTTAACCAAAAAAATTCAGCTACAAATTATGACATATTAGTGTCAAAAAACTGTGTAGCATAATTTTGATATGAGTATTACGTAGCAATAAAAAAAATATTTTCGAAATCACTGCAAAACTTAATAAAGAAAACTAAACAGTTGACGCAATAATAAGTGGCCTGAAGACCACTGTAATAAAAGTTCACACTAGTAAGCTAGGCTGTAAAAACAAATCGGTCTTCTTACCGCAACAGCATTTCGACAGCTTGCCAGTAGCATCACCTTAACGTCTTGAACTAAAAAAATTATATTCTAAGTAGAATGTGGTATGGCCTCGTCTTAAATTGCCAGTATCATGTCACAACTGCTGAACTATCATACCTTTCTCAATGGGTGCGCTACCCTTACAATGGCAGTAGGTTGAACTACGGCCCCCGAACTTGATACAGGACCTAGCACATTCCATCCTGGTATCACGGAGCGAACAAGCAGGCATCCACCCTCGCAGTATTTAAAATACACACATATATACCAGACTACACCCCTTAGCTAACTTGGACTGCATGAAAACAGAGGCGTGAACTTACACTTCTCCTAGCATTACGTTACTGAATGAAGCTATTTCATTAATGTAAGTGGCAAAATACTAAACCACATTAAATTAAACAAATTAAAACTTTGAGTGAGAAATAAAAGCAAATACATTACAAGTTCTTAAATTGGGGCTTTTAAATTAAATATTTACAGAAGAACACCATTCAACAGGAACCTCTGATTCAATACAACTTGCAAATAACTGAAAAAAAATACTCCTTGAAATATATTGTTTCCATAGCTCATAATTTGTCTATCGTGTGCAGCAGTTGGGGGCCCAGGCAGTGTCGTCACTACTAAGTAATGGTTTATTTTGTGACTGCCTGCATTATTTCAGAGAAGAATCAGAGCATTCTTAATACGCGTGCAGAAAGTAAATAAGTTCACTTTATAGGCTTTGTATTGTGCAATATGTATAGTTTTGAAAAATTTTAAGGTGGTATTGTATATAGTAAAAAAAATTAAGTAAAATTTGTATGAAATATATAATACGCTAAAAATTATATACTTTACATACAATATATGTAGTTGTTTTTTAACTTCCATATTTTACTTTATTCAAAATAATGAAAGATGCATATTATTTTTAAGTTAACTTTAATAAAGTGCTTTTTTTTTTCTTGTTACATATACTAAGTCAATTCGTAAAATAATTTTTTTTTTCCAGTGCAACCAAGTCCTTAACAAATGTAGTAACAACATGTTTTTATTTTCGTCACATGGAAATGCTTTATTTTTTACGAAGTTGTTTGCAGGTATTTAGGTTAAGGGACGACTAACCAACTGATCTAATAGAAGAGACCTGTCATATCAGTAAAGCACAAAGTACAGTGATTACAGAATTTTATTTACTTTTCTTAAGGCAAGGCTTTAGTTGTTTTAACATGGGCTCAAATAAATAACTTCTCGTGATGAAGTTGGATACCTTTGTATATTCTCTACAACTGTGTTCACTACATTGACGGGATGATAATTGCTTAAATACTTGAATGCAATTTGGGAGAGCTGAACAGTTGCCTGTTGCAAGAGCAGCCCTTCAGGATTGTTAGGTTACCTCAAGTTCAGTTATATGATGTTAGGTTTTGTCAGGTTGGGTTTTTTCTGGTTAGGTTGTGTTACATCAAGATAAGTTGCCTTTTCCAAGGGTGCAACAATTCAGACAACCCTTCAAATACATCACTGCCTCAAAAACCCTGAAGGGCTGTCCTTCCAAGCAGCAACAATTCAGACACTCCCAAAATTCTTTCATGATAATATCACATTTCCAGTTTCAAATTTGTCTGGAACACCCAAGTGAGATCAGATGCCAGCAAATATGTCGTTGTACCAGGCCACAGGCCACGTGGTGCTGCGTCTGGTCGCAGCAGGTGTTCGCAAAGTGTGTCAGTGGCAGGTGTGCGCTGGTTGGTAACGGCAGATGTGCGGTACTTGAATGTGTGTGGCAGATCAGTGACGGCGGCAGGGCGTGTGTGAACTTGACACAGACGTGCGTCACCTGCCATCCCGGCCATCTGCCAGTGCAGGACACATGGCTCCGCCGCCCCCTCCGTCTACCAGCTCATGAAGAAGGCAGTCTGGAAGCAGCAGCCGCGACGGACGGAACGAGAGAGACATGGTGTGGTTCGGGACTCTGATTCGTCCAGCGAGAAATGTAACGTGCGTATGCAACTATCCGGCCCAGTGTTTTACTTTGTTTCGCCATTTGGAGCTGGCTCACTTAAGGCCCTAGGGTATGGGGGTGTGGACCGCCCCATAAGTGTCCATGTAAGGTGTAGTTTTCTAGATCCTCCCTGCTTTTCCCGATCCACAGCTGTTTCGACTCGCCAGGTGAGAAAGGGGCACGCCGGCACGAACAGACCACGACCCATCGAACCTCGTGTTCCTGGCTACACGCTTAACCGGGTAGCGTCCAGAGCATTCCGACGCAGCTCTGTTCCTACCTCACTTTCACCGGACATGGCATCATAGCGCCCAACGCTTTGGCATGAATATCGCAGTGTAAATCAACGTACAACCTACACAGAGAAGGACCGGAAGACGACACTTCACCACAGGATGGTCACAGTTGCGTTGTTTAGCCAGCTACGTCACAGCTCGCACGTCAGCGACAGCAGGAAACAATAAACTGAGCTAGACCTAGAAACAAATCGAACCATCGCACACAATGAGCAGCAAGGAGTGTGTTAGGTGTGGATTACCAGCCTTGCCTGATTTACTTTTCGAAGAAGTACTGCAACAGTGCTTGCACATGTACCATGGAGAACCGGAAGGGGAACCCGAGCATGAAAGTGGAGAAGCTTATCGACCACAGCCCGCCACGGCAGACCGAAGTATGTGACTCGCCAACTTGTGACAGACAAGGGAAGGAGATGGCCACTTGTGTGACATGTCGAACAAGACGCCACCGCAGATGTTCGCACGCCACGGAACTTGTCACGTTCAGTGAGGGCGTGTTCACTTGCGCAACTTGTGTGTCATCGAGACCCCCTCCCCCGATTCAAGGTCATAATCACAAGCTACAAACCTACCACCCTATCACCCCTCCCCTAGTGCATCAACTAATACGTGTTGAGCTGTCGCGACAACCCGCCAAGAGAGAGGGGTCATAATGAAACTTCCCAAGTTCTTTGGACACATGCACGAGGACGTGGACCAGTTTCTGCAGCAGTGTGAAACACGGTGTTTACTCTACGACATAGTGTACGAGGAGTGGGTTGATCGTGCGATTAGCAACTTGCATGGTGCCGCAAAGGACTGGTGGAGAATATTAGGACAAGCAACAATGACATGGGACGAGTTCAAGAATGGTCTACGGTATCGGTTCGGGTCCACGGAGGCTATAGCTGACTGTCAAGCACGATTTTATAGTGAACGACAAAAGGACACAGAATCGACAGAGAGGTTCATAGCCACGAAAATCCAGCTGTTCCGGCGCATCTATCCAACCACGCCACCGGATGACGCACTAAGCAGCATAACCCCACGTCTGCGACTTGTACTCCAACCATTTTTGGCAGAAGTGTAGGGTGAAAGTGTGGAGGGATACGTTCGTCGAGCAATCATCGCCGACAGGGCCATCAATCGGCTAAGGGGACGTCCATTACAGACACTAGGACGGGCAGACGAGGCGGTCCCCATCACCAGAAATATGCACGATAGTGGCACACCAATGGGCCGAAGACAACAACTCGCGATTGAGGTCACTGCGGGTTGAACATATGTGATTGGCTCTGGTGGCAAGGCTGTAAGGTTGTGACTTTTTGGCATGGTATGGGTGACAGCTGTTGAAATGAAGGTATTGAAGATTGTTTGTTGGTTTTGTGTGTACTGAGGTGTGAATGATGCCATTGTGTAGTGCCAGCTCGACATCTAGGAAGACTGCATGTGTCTTGGAAAATGACCAGGTGAAGTTAAGTGGACTGTAGGTATTCAAGCTGTTTAGGAAGTGGGTTAGCTGATCTTCTGTTGAGGTCCATATCATGAAGATGTCAGCAATATATCTCATCCAGCAGTACGGTTGGTTGGGCTGGTGACTGAGGAAGTTGTCCTCTAGTCTGCCCATGAACAGGTTGGCATAGGAGGGGGCCATGCGGGTACCCATGGCAGTGCCCTTCATCTGGTGGTAGTGTTTGTCTATGAAACTGAAGTTGTTGTTGCTGAGTGTTAGTCTGGCTAGTTCCACCAGAAAGGCAGTAAATGGTTTGCTGTTTGAAGGTCTTTGGTTAAGATAATGTTCTATGGCGAATAGACCAGATGCATGGGGAATGTTGCTGTACAGAGATGTGACGTCTATGGTGACCAGATAGGAATCTTGCGCTATGGAATCTAATTGTCTGAGGCGTAACTTGGCTGTATGGTCTTCCTGCAGAGGTTTGTAGGTGGATGTGTCTTTCAGCTAATTCTCTGCTTCTTGGATGTAGTCTGATCTGTTGAGGATGACAGTGGTGCTTCCCTTGTCAGCTGGTAGGATTAGGATGTTGCTGTTGGTCTGGAGATCTCTGATTGCTCTTATTTATTGGTAGGTTATGTTATCTGTGTACTGGAAGGAGCTGGTGAAGTTCGTGTCAGAAATGTTGACAAGAATGAAAGAGATAAACTGCTCTAGTGGGTGTGAGGGAGGAAGAGGAGGAATCCCAGGTGGAGGGGGGTGCAAACTACTTCAGGGCTGGGTCTACACAGTTGTTGTATTGGCTGGATGTGGGAAGATTGTCAAAGAAATGCTTACATGTAAGGTTACGTACATAGCTTAATACATCCATTACTGTGGCAAAATGGTCAAATTTGTTTGATGGTGCAAATGTAAGGCCTTTTTCTAGAATACTAGTTTCTGCAGCAGTGAGGTTATGATCAGACAAGTTCAGAAGGTGCGGTGTGGATGACTTGGTTAAGGAAATGCATGTGCGATGCATACATAAAAACACGATATTATGAAAACTCTATGTTTGGGATGGAATTTGTCAAACAGTAGGCATATATCTTACACACATGATACTGTACTGAAGTAGGTATTCAAAGCCATTTTGTGTAGGAGTTGGAAACTGGTCATTTTTTTACCCAAACATACTTGATGGTTTCCTATTAGTTTGAGAAGTGACAGGAATTACATCTGTTAAATATTGTAACTAAACTTTTACACAACAAATTGTAATACTTTTAATTTTACAAATTATCTGTCAGGTAGGCCTTGCTTTAATCTAAATGTGATTTGAATACCTATGTTTATATCATGATTCTGTGAACTTTTTAATATTCTGCATAAACGCAAAATTAGTGCAAATATACTTGGCACTACTGGCGACTGGCCAGTTATTTTTAAAGGAAAGTATTATAAATACTTCTGAGCAAAAACTTCAGCAAATTAATAAAAGTTTCTTTTTTATCAGATGAATACTGCTGGAAGTTGTTTTACAAGTCACCTCCATTTATCTCTAGTCACAATTGGATGCTGTTATGCATAAACAGACCAAATTCCAATTTTTAGTTATCAGTAAAACATGCTATAAGTTTTTCAGATCTGAAACAGTCTTATAAAAGGTATTTTAATCCTATAAAGTAAATATTCATGACAGTAGGATATATTATTAAACTAATTTTTGTAAGACCGTTTCAAAGCAGAAATTATTTTATACATAACTTACAATTGGCACTTGGTCTGTTTATGCATAACACCGTCCAGTTATATTTTCAATAAAACTTACTGAGAAGTTGCTTAATATCTGTCATCCTGAACAACTGCCTCATTCACCTCACTCTTATTACAATGAGATTGGTTGTGTGATGGTATATTTTATCTTATTTCATGTTAGCTATGCAGGATTTTTGTCGGGCCATGGGGAAACTATGGGACTTTAATAAAAAGAACCAAGTGTATTATGGGCATTAAATTGTTTCTGAAGTTCTAAAAATAAGTGCTACCAATAGATGATTCTAAATGTGTTTAAATTTTATAGTTGATTTTTTTTTGTAAATTAGACATGGTGATGCTTGAGGTATTAGGGCTCTGAATTACAACTTGGCTAGTAAAGTATGAAACAAGCAAAATTTTGGAAATTAGTGATCATGTTCAACATAACATTAATAATATTATCAAAGATCTTTACTTTCTATTTGTCTTAGGCACTGAAAATTCTTGTGAAGGAACCTAGGTCAAAACACAAAAAGGCCACTGAAGAATTCTGTCATCGTTAGAGCATCAACTACTACAAATTTTCACTGGAGAAAGCTGTTGAATTCACAGATCTGGAAGGGTAAGGATAAAATAAATATGTTGCAGTTGTCCTAAACAACAAAAAAGCAACCGTTACTGAAAGCAACAGGACAACAGTACTGCTGCGTGATCTTAGCAATTTACCTCTGATAGGTCATTGTCAAAGACGGAGGCTCAGAAAACTGGGAAACACTGGGTATTTTACAGTCTTTTGGTATTTCGTATGGATGCTGAAGATGAGCTAAAGCTTCACTTCAAAACTTGCAACCAAAACACACAATGATCAGCTACACTAGTCAAAAAGACACTTCTGTAACGATACATTCATCAACAGTATACTGTGTTAGAAAGACCAAGCTTTTTTTTTCTGTGTTAAGATTATGAAACTAGAAACAATAATATCAAAAAACAAATGTTATCTCAGGTACATAGACACAGACTATTTCTTAACACAAGAATAATTGACCAAGTGCTACAAAATCTTGGACTGAGCAACAAATTTATAAGAGAAGAAGGTTTTGATAGAGCATTGAACATGGCCGGGAAGTTTATAATAGTGTTAATGTTCAGGCCTTCATTCTGGCTCGACAGCCTACAACCTTATACACACACTGCTTCCATCACTTCCTAAACCAGTGCATTAAGAGGACATGTGAGATGCCTGCTGTCAGAAATATGATGGGAATAGTTGGTACTGGCTCTGTGTTCTTATCGGTATCTGCAAGTAGAAAAAACGCTTTGCAAAGTGTTACTTCAAACATAGTATTCTCGTAGACAAAAAAACTAAATTGAAGGTAATGATGCCAACCAGGTGGGTTGACACACAACATTCTCATAACATTTAAGGAACTATTTATACCATCATTACACTACTCTATGAAATAATGGCTGTCCTAAACTTTTGATTCTCAAATTTCATAAAATGCATGTATTTACAGCTCTGCAATTATGAAGGCTGACTTTGTAGCAGCACTCGAAACAACAGCATATCTTCTTTCTCAGACATTAAACAGAGTAAAAGCTACAGTCCCTCAAACAGGACCTTTCAAATGCATTGCTACTCGTAACTGACGTAGTCGAGGTTTCCGAAAATACGAGAAACGAGGAAGACACATCTCAGAAAGCCTGTGCTAGTGAGAGGACATGTGTGCTATTAGAAACCACAATGCTACATTACAGCCACAACCATACTTTAGCAGTATCTATACTGCCTTATCTGCTACACAGGTAAAACATGAAGCTTCTGATACATTGCTGACTTACAACCAGGCATTTCCCCCGAGGTGAGTCACAAGTACTTTCCTCTTGCATCTATTCTCTGTTTCTTTCATGCCTTTCACATTGATTTCTATCTTCTTCTATTAGGTCCTGCTATAATCTTTCTTCTGCAACTATTTCTCATTTTATTCCTTCTATGTCCTTTGCATGTGTCCACTTGGCAGAAGAACATTATGACTGCTGTGTGTCTTCACCATTATCCACATGTCCAACATGCACATTTGTCAATAGTTTACTAAAACCAACATGTCTCACATAGACAGTTCTTACTGCAGCAAAAAGAAACAAATTGTACTGGTCAGTAACCATTCTTTCTACAATAAAACATCCACCTATTTTTATAATACTGGATACCAGCAGTGTTCTGGGCATACTGATTAGTCCATATGTTCACACTGTATACACAAAAGGTAATACTTTGACTATTGGTTTTTAATAAAATTAAAATAAACCTCTAAATGACTGTAACGCCGCCCACTGGTCTGAAACCTTACCACCTCGCCACTGTGCTACAAACCTGCATGAATACTACGTTGTACACAGTGCGCTACAAGCTCAGAAATGTAAAAACTCAGAATGCTACAGGATGTGTTTGATTTTACATATATCCAGTTGAATGCAGATGATCAAATACCATCAACACAAATTAGTTTCTCCAGAATTTTTCTGCCACTCTCGCAGCAGCCATATTGTACAGTGGCAGCTGACATTGGGGATTTGTTGCAATACTATTGACCTGTTGGTACTGGTGCAAACAATAGCATACACTTCTGCATTGTTGGTCACGGCACACCTGCAAAGATTGAAAAACTAGTTGTCACACTTCTGACATCCTTCCGCCACACACGTGAAGTTAGCTTGCCAGCATTCCAACTGCGCACAGTACTACATACAACAAATACCTGCTGCAGCTATTCTAAGTCATACACTGATGTAAACATGCATACTGTTAGTCACTGTGATCTAGTTAGTGGTCTAACTATTTATAGCTTGTTCAAACTGTTGCAACTCATTGTCCTAGATCAAATGTAGCAAAGCAGAGCTTATGAAAACCTTCCAAGAAATTTATGTTAGCAAAAATTCCTACTCCTGCACTCTAATACAACACTACACCATGTGTGTCTCAATATAATATTATTCATGAATCATTAATAGATTTGTACTTGAGATATGCTCACATTAAGTAACCATCCAAACATTACCATATCAGCCATTTTAGTGCAGACTACTCAGATAGAAGCAATAGTGCACACTAAGTGAATGAATATGCCTAATATTTGATAAATATTTATTAATTACACAATGTACAACAAAAACATAAATAAATACTTTAACAATGTTTAAGAACATAGAAAACAAGGAGTGAACATAATAACTCAATGACTCTGACATCAGTTCTAATTTACACAAAATGCAATAAGTCTGCAAGCGTTATCGAAGTATGCTTCCAGCCACAGACAAACTATGCCTTGAAGCAGGTCTTGCTCCTCATGGAGGCAGGTAGAGCTACAAGCTCACATGGCGTCAAAGTGGAAGCGGTGCGCCTCCTGCAATTTCTCCAGACGATCCTCACGTCTCTCCTTGTAGTAGAGTGCTGCAATGATTGCAGTGATGAGCGTGCACGTGCCAAGCAGTGCGGCCACACTCAGCAGGATCAGCTTGCTGGGCGTGACAAACAGCTGGGCACGCCATCCCCCTGAGCTGTCGAGTGGCCACACCAGCACCACAACCTGAGAGTTGGGGATGATCTGCGTCCACTCTCGTCGCGACCCTCCTGCCCCCACGCCGAGAACGTCTATGAAGTTGGGGGTGCGGCCCAGGCCAAAGATGGTGTAAGGCAGACCGAGGGAGAAGTGCGCAGACTGCGGCAGCTGAGCGGACACAGCCTCCTGTGGCTCCCCCTCCTGCGTGGTGGTGTGGTAGGAAATGTGAGCACCAGGAAAGTTGCCACCACGATGAGGCCCCACCAGCACCATCACCTTCACGAAGTTGGCATCGTAGTCGAGGGTATTGCGGAATGCGCTCACGCGGTCTCCCACCAGGATAGCATCCAGCACGCCGTCCTGGTACAGGTCGTAGAACATGCCCGCCACACAGTCTACATTGAGAGGGGACAGTGCACCCCAGCTGACGGAGAAGGTGCGCTGCATGCCATCGCAGACACCAGGCTGCGAGCACGGTACATTCTCCAGTAGGAACACTCGTGGCTTACCGTTCGCAGACTGCCGCAGGGTAGCAAGTAGGTCAGGGTATCCATCCATGTTGAAGTCACCAGCTCGTAGAGTGATGGTGTCTGTGTAATGTCGGCCGTTGGGCGTGACAAAGCCCCAAATCTTGCCCAGACCATCCTGCAGCAATGGGCGCAGGTTGTGCCAACCGCTTGCACCGTGTGCCAGGATGGTACTGTTGGTGCAGTCATTATTGAAGCACACTGGCACTAGATGGGTCAGGTTACCCTTCAACTCCATGTCAACAAACACAGACTGCCCCACACGTGCTGCTTTGGGGTACTGTATCTTCTTGCTGAACGTAAAGCCCCCGGCCAAGCTACCCAGCCAAAGTTCAAACCCCCCTTTAGTAGTCAGCATCAAGTCAGGGGTCGCATCTCCTCCCAGGTCTAGGAAGGCATGAGAATGAGGTTCCCTCATCTTGGCTTCATCTTTATCCTCCACTCCCACCATCTCAACCATGGAGTAGTTACCCCTGGTTTCATTAAACACCCAGAACACTCTCTTGTTATTCAAGCTTACACCAAACAAGTCAACGATAACATCGTGATTGTAGTCGACCGCTAGCGGCTGGCCACGCATCTCGAACAGTGGCTCCTTGGAGCAATTGACTATCCCCTCACTGCCCCAGAGTACATACACCTGCGTCTCAGTAGACGAGCGGTTGAGCGTGACGAGAATATCCATAAAGGAGTCCGCGTCAAAGTGGCCCGGCACCACGCTGGTGATCTCCGTCTGGAATTTACACTTCAGAGTCGAGCTCAGCCTCAGCAAAGGCTCCTGGTCAGAGGCCAGTAACACCTCTAGGGTGCGCCCTGACTCCCGTATAATGAACAGGTCTATGTAGTTGTCAGCGTTGAAGTCTGCGAATGCGGCAGGCATGCCGTCTGTCACAGAACCGAACACAGAGTCGGTGATGTTGGAACAGCATGCTGGTGGCACGGCCACGAACAGGAACAGCAAGGACAACAGGAGAACCTTCATGCTAGCCCTGGCTGACCTGCACTGCGGAGCACACCGGCTCTGAAACGACAAGTTACAGCTAATGCAGTCCAACACATCCCGATGCTTATAACAAAAATAGCAGTGACCACAACAGTACACCTGAGTTATTCTTTTAGTTGAGGGCCTTTAAAATATATGCTAACATTTTACATGCATTAAGTGAACCCAAGATGACATTACTTATGACAGAATTCCTCTATGAATAATTTCACTTGCACATAGACCATTATATTTCATTTGGATGATTCAATTCGTGAAAATACACTCATTCTTAAAATCTGTTTACTGTTGACATTATAACAGTACAAAAAATTAAAACATAAATTTTTACCTGCCACTCGTATTATACAGGATGTTACAAAAGGGTACAGCCGAACTTTCAGGAAACATTCCACACACACAAAGAAATTAAGTATGCGATATGTACATATGTCCGGAAACGCTTAATTACCATGGTACAGCTTAATTCCTTACATCTTGTGATAAATGTCATTGTAAATAAAACTTCGTTCAGAAAATGTCCCAAATACCCAATGGATTGGTTCTTTACAATGTACTTCACTTCCTAGGTTCAGCTGTCAGGTGGGCCAGAGTGTGCTCCCAGTCCATGATTTCATGTGAGTTGAAGAGACACAGTGCAGTCACGATTACCTTCCATCACGTCGCCCACCTGGCAGTGATCCTAGGAAGTAACGTACACTCTAACGAAACATTCCATTGTGTAACTGTCCAGTGTCTGTACAAAATGGTTTTTACAATGACATGTAACGAGAGTTAATGGAAGGGGCTCTACCATGGACATTACGTGTTTCCAGACATATGTCCATATCACATATTATTTTTCTTTGTATCTGTGGAATGTTTCCTGAAAGTTTGGCTGTACCTTTCTGTAACATCCTGTATAGAATGAACACTAGGAATGTTATCATTATGAAAATGATATAAAAAGTCAAGTCCACAAAAGACTTTGGTTGAACATTTGTGAAAATGTTTGTAGGGGGATGCCATTATGTTTATATGGCAAAAATAATATCAGGATGGCGACACATATCTTCCCTGATACAAGCTTCGATTCTGATCACGAAGCTCCCCCACATCGTCTAGTATTATATTATATCCTCATTGTTCGTGACACATCTAATGATGTCCTCATAATGTTTCCTGTGCCACGCACTTGATGATGGTTGGTCAGCTTGGGACTGCTCCATGTTGGCAGACACTGAAATCTTGACGAAATTTGTTGTACTGCCCCCCTGAAGTCACAGTTTCCACCACCCACCCTAGCAGAAATAATGAGAAAAATTAAATTTCAAGAAAGCTTGACTGTATTCACCGTGACAGCCTCTTCAACTCTCTCACGGAGTTTAGTGTGGCCAAGAAGATTGTCAGCTTGGTACCATAAAGTTAGAAAATGTATATATCTTGGAACAGTATTAATGGAAGGAAGGTCATGTGAAACTGAGATAAATGTCAGAATACACGCAAATAATTGATGATATCACAGCCTCAAACAACTCCTAAAATCACAACTTGTCGAGGCGAGTCAATATTTGACTGTACAAGACACTGATTCAACCAGTCATGTTGTATGGATGCGAAACACGGAAAATGCGAGGATAAGATCACAACAAACTCTTTGTCTAATAATGAAAAATTTTAAGGACGATATTTGGTCACATACAAGATGCAATTACAAGAGAATGGTGTATTCAACACAATGACGGGACTCTGTGAAATACCAAACATTGAAGGTGTGATGTGCAGTAAGCATCTCCAGTGGGCTGGGCACGTAACTACAATGGACAAGCAATGATGGCCTCCCCAAGGAATAAAACTAAGGGGAAGACTAATGAACAGGTGGAACAATTGTCTATGTACGGGTCTACTTCAACTGGAGCTGACACAACCAACTGGATGCACTTATGTCTAGGTACTTACACGATGAAGCCAGCTTCGGTTGTTTCCGTAACCTTGATTCGGGTACGGCCGGCCTTTCCACTTCCCCTTGCAGCTCTTCTAGCGAACTTAAGTCTGCGCATGCGCAAAAACTAAGCGCGTCGCAGACGCGAGGTATTGCAGTGACGCACGTCGCACGTGTAGCCCGCCCCTCTCCCCTCTACCTTCCCACCCGCAACAGTACAGGCCTGCCTGATGCTCGCATATTAGCACTCCATTCCCCAGCCCTAATTTAAAAAGTTTGATATCATATTTCACCCACAGAGAAATATTACAGTGCATTATTGTAAAAGCCTCGTCGTTCAGAAAAAAAAACTCGAAATTATATTTTTTGTAAGATACTTCCTTGTATACTTTACAGGGACCCCATAACGAATACACGTATTTATCTTCATCGCGTATTGGTTTTAAAGAGTATATGATTTTATTAGCCGATGAATGTCGGTTAAAAATTTACGAAAGGAATAATTTTTCTTTAGGAAGAATTAAGTGCTCCGATCATAATTTTGGATTCTTACTTTAGCAGATTAATTTTCGATGTCAAATTCAACCACATTATTCATACTCATATTATGTTATTTCTGAAAGCAATGCTGTAGAATATAAATTAAATATGAAACTAACTAGCAATAGATGCCTCCTTATTGTTGCATTAATTTGTTTAGTGTAGCTTCGTTGAATTTTGATTAAAATTCTGTTACATTTATGAAGAAGAGTGTCAACAAAATTACATTTTCGATTTAATTCGTGTTGTGTTAAACTAAAACTTTAAAACACGGGGTCGTCAGAAGTTAAGGGGCAAGGGGTTAATTTAGTTTCCTTTCCATTTTACGACAGGGAGCTGTGAACATTGATAATCGTTTTTAAGTCTTGAAAATTTTAAATGGCGTCAGGTGCGATACTCTTGATGCTCTATGAAGATTATACTTATTTGAACTGTGCGGTTAGTTTGACTATTTTATTTTCATTCTGTGGACTACAGTTAGCAACAATAATAGTATAATTAATACAATTACACTTGTATGTGTTGTAGGATTAGAGGACTATACACCTGACGTAATTTCGCCCGTTTGATGCGCAGAGATAGTGAAGCGATACTGCTCAGCTTTCCACACTCGACGGTTACAGCATCGCTTATATTCACGGCGTGCCAAACTGGCGAGCAGTGTTTTCCTACTACTCTTATTACAATAGAACTTAAAGCGGCGACCCTACAATTTTTTTTTGGGGAAAATTTTATAGTAAAGCCCAACGCATGCTTCCAACGCTGTGTTTTACGAATCCCGGTTGAATTTTTTCAGTTACAGCTGTTTAAAAATCCGTTTTTAGCCGTTTTAAGGGGACTCAAAAAACATGATTCTAATTAGCATGTTGCATTTTTTAAGTGTTAGAAGCCTTGTTTTAACTGCGTGTTGTTTTTTTATAATACATTTAGCTGTTTCGCATAAAAAAGAATAGGCGTAGCACGGCACGCTACAACAATGTTCATGCGTCAGGTGCACGAGCCCTTTAAGAAACACGTATTTGATTGGTACTTGCAGCAGAAGAATCTTGAGTGCGAAAACGGGAAGGGAAGTGAACTTAAGGTCTCGTCGACAGCCAAGATTATTAGAAACTGTAACACATACACAACAATAGTTCAAAGGAACTTCGGAAGGAATAGGTCGTGACCTTTCGTTAAGGACTCCATCCCATTATTCGCCCAAAGTGATTTCGGGAAACCTTGGAAAACAGAAATCATGATGACTGGAATCGAACGCATATGGTTCCAAACGCGAGTGAGCGAGTCCAATGTTCTAACTGTTCTGCTAACTTGCTCGGTAGTGGGTAAACTGAGACATAATTTAATTCAGAATATTTTTGGATAAAATGAGAGGACAAAGATAGTTTTGTTTATAGCAGAATGTGCGCAAAATTGAGGAAAATATTGCCTCTTCTAAAAAATTAAATAAAAGACTTCTACACCACCGTCAAAATGCTTTGTTTTTGTGATAAATATTCAATTTTTTTCAGCAGTTGCATTTAATATTTTCCTGTGAGGTGCTAATGTACTAAAATTATTGTTTTTTTTTGTAGTAATTATTTTGTTTATAAAATTTTAATTTTTCTTAAAAGCTGTATTTTCATGCTTTGTTCTGTTGTGCTAAAATGCTAAAAACTATTCTGTTTCTTAAGTAATTAGGGCATATAGTAAAAAATTTCTAATTTTTCAACAGTTGTAGTAATTAATTTCTTTGCAAAGCTAATAGGTTAAAACGATTGTGTTTTTGTAATAATTACTCTGTTGAAACATACAGTAGAACCTCGATTATCCGCGACTCGATCATCCGATTTGCGGATTATCCGCGATTTTTTATAATGCTAATTATTTTTTACACTGTTAACAATTTTTTTTTATTGCCTGTGAAATTCTCTTAACTTCAGAAGTTTGTGTCTATATAGTCGGTTAAGCATTTGCATTCGCATTTGTGCTTATTAATATACAGTATG
>PNEQ01009641.1:0-18338 GCA_003012365.1 Medauroidea extradentata
AGTCCCCCTTAGCTGAACTTGAGTTGTTGAATTTATTTTAAATTTTGTTGATATTTGCTATTTGCAACTTGTTGAGAATTGGGCTGTTGCCTTTGTTCAAGCTAGTGAGAATTTTTCTACACTCTACTTGATTACCCTCTGTCTTTAAACATTTGTAGCGGTCTTTAGAGAGTTGCCTGCGGGCCAAAGACCGTTACAATGGAATACAATGTAAAGTATGCGAGTTTCTGGATAGTTGGGGTATTAGAAATATAACTGCTGAGTATTATATATGTTAATTCTTGATAACTTTCAATGTCTGAACTGTTTCTAACGTCGTCAAATTACGTCGTTCACTGACGCAGTCGGTACAATGCTATTGTCAATATTCACAATATTGTAGTTGACGATCTGCTAAGTCCTGGTAAAATGTACAATTGTAAAATCTTCACAAAATGTGTGAAAGGAAGTGCGGGCCCAGCACAACCCCCCCACCCAAAAGTCCAGTTCGGGGAACACGAAGATTCAGTATCTTCCATGGCAGGAACGATAGGGTAGCCAGTCCAAGCATACCCACACAAAGAAGCATTTTCCACTTCCACCACTTACAGGGAAAGTTCTCACCAGGCACCATCAGTAGCCAGCACATCAGTTCAGCATCACGATGTTAAAATGTGTAATGGTCACAGAACCAACAGCTGTCCAAGATCAGGGTCCACTCACCAAACACGGTGTTCACCTCCACAGCCTCACCCAGCGTAGTGTAGCAACAGGAGCTCCAATGCCCAAAACTCAGCACACCCGCCGCTCAGTAAATAGTAACTGGAGCCAACCAAGGCGTTCCAGCAGGCTGCGTGCACAGCAACCCTCGGAACAACATGCCCCATATCTTCTCGCAGGAAGCGGGGTCCCAAACAACAGGCAATCTTCCATAGCCAAACTCGAAGAATGGAACGTTGCAGCACAGCAGGCACAGGTACAGCAGTTGGAGTAGTCGGATAGAAAATCTTGCAGATGAAAGGTTCATAGAGTCCACTCATAGTCTCACGAAGAATTCATGAAAAACAATCGAACAGCAATGAAGTACAAACAGAAAAACACAATACCGTGTTTATGTTCAGTCGACGAACACAAATACACACAGCGAGAGAGGCAGCTCCGACACAAAACATGGATCTGTCGGCTTCCTAAGACATGAGAGAGAGAAGCACACAACGTTACAAAACAAACAAAACCCTAAAGCGCACTTGCAGGGAGTCGAACCCAAGCAGAGTCGCGCAGATTGTACCATCACCACCCCTCCATCAGGGCTAACTTTCACATGGTGATGGCACCTAACAATTCCAAAATAGCATAGCAGAGGCAGGAACGGGGGTAGCGATTCCCAACTATTAGCAAGTAATGCCTAAACAAGGGTTTAATATAAATTCAATGAAAGCTAGATACTCATAATCTCAAATCTAGCAAAACTAGTAAGTGATCAGCATGATCTGTAAGTAATGTCAAAATTAATAGCACACATGAAAAGGGAAATTACCATTAAGTTCAACTTCAAATAAAAGGTCTAAGTCGGGTTCAATCGCATCAGCAATTTATTAATAATCCAAAACATAATCAACAGTTGCAAAACCTTGCAAATAATACAAACTCAAATAAGGAATCAAAACATTCAAAATGAAACAAATAACATTAAACATTAACTTTACAAAAATACTATTAACAGGCGTGCAAATGGAATCACAGTTAAAGTTGAACAAATAGGAAACAACAAGAAGCCCTAGTCGATAACCCTGAGGAGGGTGTAGCAAAGACAATAACTAAACATAGGCTAGCCCTACCTCATAGGGAACTAGCTCACACAACAAGTGCTGACTGAGACACTCTTCCCAGCAGCAAACCATAACATAAACTGAGGGGACACACACCCCTAAACGTACTTACATACTAATTAATACTTCTAGGGGACACTCGCCCCAACATTCAATCTCAAACACAAGCATAACCTACCTCAGTAGTCTGCATACACAGCTAACACCCGAACACAAGTCTCGTAAGCGGGCACATAAGGTGCATGCCAAAACATCTAATTGGTTTACTATTAAAGATCGGAAATGGTTTATATTCGCTGTTAAATCCAAGCATCAAAATGCACACCTTTAAAGATTAATTAACCAATTAATAAAACTTATAGAAAATACATGTCTGCCCCTCTCTCTCTCTCTCTCTCACTGAATAATAATTACATATTACTTTAGTTTACTTATTGAGATCCCGAACACGACAGTTACTTTCATTTATCAGAAAAAAGTGAAACAACAACAAACACAAGACACGAACGAAACACTAGGACTTGGGCCATTATGCTACAGGACTTCAACTCAAGAAATAATAAACACGAAACTAAACAAGGCGCCACAAATTAATCATTTACAAGTCCTGCAGCATAACAACCCATTCCACATTTACAATAACGAATAACAAAGCAACACTTACATTTCACTGGAAGCCGACTGAATGCACATACTACAAATACACAAGTATAAATACAAGAAGCGAAAATGAATATTATCACTGGAAATAGTCCGCCCAACATGGCAGAGCAAATACCACAATTTAAATTACAATAAACCAATTATTACTATGAAACCTGAAATTACATAACGAAAACACAATATAAACATTACAAGTCTCATTTAGAACAATATTAATTATATAAACAATTCCCTTCAGAAATTCACAATATTACAGGAAAATTATATTAACACAGTTCTCGGGAATATTTCTTGAGGTTCCGCCATTGTCGCTCGATAGCGCTAGTGTAGCACAAGACTAGCTGCACTGCCTGTACCTGTGTCTCTGTTTAGTCTGTATCACATCTATGGCGAAGAATGTCATGTTTACAAACGGCAACGGTAAATATTCCAAATTAACAAATGGAATACATTATAAGGTATGCGAGTTTCTGGATAGTTGGGGTATTAGAAATATAACTGCTGAGTATTATGTATGTTAATTCTTGATAACTTTCAATGTCTGAACTGTTTCTAACGTCATCAAATTACGTCGTTCACTGACGCAGTCGGTACAATGCCGTTGTCAATATTCACAATATTGTAGTTGACGATCTGCTAAGTCCTGGTAAACTGTACAGTTGTAGAATCTTCACAAAATGTGTGAAAGGAAGTGCGGGCCCAGCACATTACAAAAATTCACTTTTTTACTTCACAAAATTGTGAGGAATGGAAATTCACTTATGGTTTGACTGTAGTACTATAGTGCACTAGACATTTTACTCACTTTCAGAATCTGGAACACACACACTCTCTTTACTAAATGAAAATGATGGGATCTCCACACTTTGTGGCACTGTGCTACAAGCTTTCAAAGTTGGTGGAGGTGTTGCCTCAAATAAACTGTTGATATTGAGTTGAGTGGTCCTGTGGTGCCGCTTTCAAATCACAATTTCTCGTGTTGACCTGAAATGATGATTTTACGGCTGTAGTTCAGTGTCAGCGGTTCAATCAGTTATGTTTATTAGTGTATCTATTGATTCTCTGGTACTTGCCAATTTTAATTTTGAGATTGGTTCTAATTTCTCTTCTTCATCTGGGCTGTGTTCTGTGTTACTAGGAAACAGAACCTCTTGAACAAATTCTTCGCCAGGCAATATCTGACAACTAGTCTACCTCATCAGATCTAACCACCGACGGATGTCCACTTCTGTGGGGCCAGTTTTATCACATGTTAACAATGTCTCCTGGTAATCACTGGTTTCAAACTCCTTAAAGTTCTGCTCCACTCTTTTGTCGAACAGGAGCTTATTCCATCCACTGATTAGTGTTGACGTTTTTATTTCCTTCCGGGCCGAGGCCCAGCTGAAAATGACTAACTTGATGTTATACACGCAAATTCTCTGTAGTGTTCTCTGGCCTCGTGTGTCCTCTATTTTATCTTGTGGCTCCTCCAATACAACCATATCCTTGCAAAGAAATTAATTTTTGTATAATCTTCTACATGCCAAGATTATACCCTGATACATGGGCTGAATTAGAGTGGTCATATTCGGAGGCAGCGCCAGGTACTCAATTTTGCCATCACTATTACACAACTTCTCACTTTCTGGGTGAGAGGCAGGATGCATTGTCCAGGAGCAGCAAAGCCTTTACTTCATTGGGAGAAATCTTCAAAATGTCTTCCTGGTTTTAAAACCAATCGTTTGTTATTTCTTGCTTCTTGCATGAACCATGCATTTTTGTAGTTATAGTAGTGAAATGGCAGATTATTCATAGTGTCCTTGTGGATGCACGGCTTGCGAGATTTTTCCATGATGGCTGATGTAAGGCGGTCACTACCATCCACATTTGTACACAATTAAGCCAGAAGTCTCTCCTTGCTAAGTTTTCGTCCAGGTTCAATACCCTCGTGCTTATAGGCCTGTGTGTTTTCTGGTAGTGACCTCCAAAACAGCCCCGTTTTGTCTGTGCTGTAGAGTTGTGACAGAGTTAACTTTTCTTCCTCTGTTAAGTCACTAAGTCGCTTCATAAATGGCTCTACACTTCAGGTATCAGCATTTAAGAAATCTCCAAACATTCACTTGTTAACTGTCCCGTGCGTGTTGTGAAAACACCACAACCAGCTATCACTTGCTTGGAACTCTATGTTGAGGTGTGCAGCTAGTCTTTCAGCAGCTGCTTGCAGTTCTACACTTTGCACAGTAACATCACTTGATTGTTGCTGTAAATACTGTGAACAGTTACTTCAAGATCTGTGTCACTAGGCTGTTTCAGACGTTTCCAGCTGGAAACTTTTTTTCCGCATCACACTTCAATGGAAACTGCTTCAGCTTTTATTTATTTTTTTAATTTCAGACACTGTTTGTTTCGCGATACTGTACTCAAGACAAAGATTTGTCACAGAAATGCCAGACTTAAGTTCTTTAATCAATTTTAACTTCTTAACAACAGTCGAAGTTACACATTTTCTTTAGGCCCCATTGTGAAGAATGAATATCCCTAGCAAGTAAAAATTGTGGAGCACAGCACTGCGGAAGTGACTTGTGACACGTGATAACAATCACTTGTTGTACACTAACACGTGCGCCAAGCATTGAAAGAGGGGTGTGAGAGAGACATCCTAGCTAGTGCGAGTGGCTGGATTTGACGTCACCTCCGCTGGGCGGGGCCGCGTTGCCAAGTCTTCGCCGCACGGGGCAGCGCTGTTATGTCTGACTGCCGGAGCGCCCCTTTATCGTATCAGATTTGTCTTATTCCATGTTGTAGACATTGTTTGTACATATTATGAACACACACTTCATAATTGCAGGACCTAAAGTTAAAGAAATTACGTATGATAAATTGACTTAAAATGTTATAGTTTAGTAAAAAAAAAAAATTTGTCAGAGTTTCAGTTGGAGCTATACGCTGCCTTGGACATCAAGATCCGGGATATTGAGAGTTTACTGTACATATATATTTTACTCATGGAAAAAAATTTAGAAAATTTATTGAAATATTTTTTAAAAGAATTTTCCATGTGGTTACTGCTGGTAAATATTACTCATTTAAGTTCAGTTTTAATGGACTGTACTTAATATTCATTTTACATATACCCTTGTTCTAATGAAAGAGAAAACCAGTAATAGTCGTAGACTAAAAGACTTTGGAATAGATTTGGGTAAAGTAGGCAAATTTCAAGAGATCCTTGTTAAGTGGGGAACAGTGCACCATTTGTGTTATACACTCTCAGAATTTTCTTTCATTCATGAATCTCTGTGTGGCCATAGTCCATATTGAATCTGCTGAAAATAATGGAAATTTCACAAATTTGAACGACCAGCCAACATACATGTGCATGAGGTGTTCAATTTAAAACACTGTAAGACATTATTTGCCTCTATGGTGACAGACTTTGAGATCTTGTCAGTTCGGGTTGTACATAGTGTGATTAAATGACAGCACAATTTGAGTATTATAGTTGGCAATGCTGTTCATACATTATGTAATTTTTTTTTTCAGCCCTAAGCCATTAACGCAAAGAGTGACAAAAGACAAGTGTAGTTCAACATGGTGACCAGTTATTTGCTCAAGTCTTTGTGAGTTCAGCAACAAACGTTTCACTGCCAATACATTTGGTCCTCTGGACCGGATCAAATGCAAAGCAAAGCTTCTTGACTCAATGAAGTAATTAATTAATTAACAGCAGAAACATTTTGTCACGTGGTTGTTGATTGTTGACAGTAATAGGGTGCCACAACGGGTGTTCGCTCGCCTAGCATTCATCAATTACACTGTCAATATTGTCGACCTATTCGTTCAGACGCAGCTGGTGGAAAAACCAAAAACTACTATCTAGGGTTTTGATTTGAAACAGCCGTACCAACTAGTATCATGGTGCACTCAGCTGATGCACTTGCGTTGTCTAAAGCATGCAGAAAATTGTTTGCATCAAGCGGAAAATAATTTGCATCGAGCCACAGACCTGACAAAATTAGTTGTAATGGACACAATGAAACTGTCAGTATTCATAGCTGTGTGTCGTGATTTTATCCAAGTGCACCAAGATTATGAAGTTCAACACTTGCAATATCCTCTGGCTCACAAAAAGCAACAAACCTTTGATACTGCACAGCATCTCACGTGCCTTAACAAGTTTGATGACGCATATTTTGAAGTTATTGCAGCCCGGGACCCACTGTAGCAGGATCTCAAGACATCATGCTCTCGGAATAAAACTTCAGGAACCTCAACCATCGCTACACGTCTACCTATCAACCTTCCTCAGTTTGACGGCAATCCTGTCAACTGAATCAGTTTTTCAAATTATTTGCTGTACTGGTAGGTGACAACCCTGACCTTACAAAGTAGAATGCTTGTCATACCTAAAATCTTCTTTGTTAGCTGAGGCACTGTCTGTCATTTCAGGCTTTGCTTCTGTCTGACCAAAACTATGCCATTGCATGGGGATTGCTGGGCAGTAGAAACAATAACAGTAATAACTTAATACTTTCCCCTACATATACGTAGAATCCATAGTTAAAGCTCCAACTGTGGGACATAAATCTCATGTGTCAGTGCCACGCTACTTTCTACCTTGACCGAACATGTTGCAGCTTTTGATGTATTGGATGTTAACATTATACAGTGGGGCCTCATGCTGCTTCACATTGTTGAGGTTGACATGTCAGCTCACAGCCAATTTCAGAGTTTCTTGGAAGGCTGCCATCTGTCAACTTCATCAGTATCTGTGCCATCAAAGGTTACCACTGAAACAAGGTTAGTGCCATCAAAACATGTTGGTTGCTCAGCTCATCCTTCATTGTTTGTTGGTTCAGAGTGTTACGTGCAAGGATGAGCATGACATATTTAGGTGCCGCATATTCTTAAACTTTTTGTCCCATGAGCATTGGCTGGTACAGCATTGCATTGACCTTGAAATAACCCCTACTACATTTTGAGGAATCTCGTGTACAAGCCCGTCATAGACTTTACAGTCTAGAGCACAAGTTAAGAGTCCAGTCCTTGGCTAAAGGAGCTTTACTCGTCATTAATGACAGATTATCTGCTGCAAGATATTATGTCCTCGGTGCCAGTTTTAAAGTTTAATGTGCCTGCATTCTATTTGCCTCACCACGGAATGCTGGAGCCTGAAAGCAACACCACTTGGATGACTCTTCTCGAGATGGCTGCAGAATATTGTTAAACACCAAGCTGATCATTGGCCCGAAACTGCAGACCGATATTGTAGACATACTCCTGCCGTTCCACTGTCATGTAGTGACATACACCGCCAACACCCAACACACATACCGCCAAACCAAGAACCAGGAAAGCCACCATGACTAACAGCAGATTCTGTGGAGGCCTCCAGATCACGACCCTGTGTACAATTACCAGTTAAATACAGTGACACACAGTGTTTCTTCAGCTCTGTATCTTGCCATCAGCACACATCACCAGCTCGCTGCACATGAAAATGATTGCTACCCAGAAACATCATCAGTGGTGTTGTCTGATACTTACATGGACAATGTCATTTCAAGATCATCTAACATCGATGAATCCATAACTTCGCAAAAGGGTTTGATTGAACTGTTGAAATTGGTTGGCTTCCATTTAAGATAGTTTGTGAGGAATGAACAGTCTGTGCTCTCATGACTTTCACCCGAATTTGTACAAGACAGTTGTGCTCTTGTATCTTGGTAACACCAGTGATCTACCCACTGTTAAAATCTTAGGGTTACATTAGCATGCAGAGTCAGACACGTTTGTGTACAAGATTCAACTGACTACGTACTCAGTTACCAATCAAACAATTTTGTCGGACCTGGCAAAAGAATTATCAATCTGCTTGGTTGGCTTTTCCCAATTTATATATTGGCAACATGTCTAATTCAACATGTCTGACTATGGTGCATCAATTGGGATGATTCCCCGCCATCTCACATTTTGGAAACATGGCATCGCTTCAAGCATCTTCAGGGATATCGTCATCTATAGGCTTATATCCGTGATCTAAGGAAAAGCTACTCTTCAGCTGCATGGAATCTCTAACAGTTCTGAGCTAGCCTATGCTGCAGCTGTCTACATCTGCATTAACTCGCCGGGAAGTCTCTAACCCTTTGCCAAATCCTGGCTTAGTCTTAGGTGGCTCCGGTGAAAAGTGTGTCCCTAACTTGTTTAAGGTTGTGCGTGCCCTGCTCAACATGTTATTTAGTAAAGACAGTGACAATGCATTGTATGTTTCTGTATTCATCTTACTGCATTAACCCCACCCATGGGTAACTTGCAATTGGACCATGTCAGGCAAGCTAAACCATTCCTGATGTCTGTGTTGGACTAGGCAGGACCATTCAGTATTATGCTAAGCCGTCTGAGGTAGAGTGCTTATATATGTGTGTTTGTGTGCTTCGCCACCAAAGCGATTCACTTGGAATTAACCTCTGATCTCGCTACAGAAGCATTTCTGGCAGCTTTCCGTCTGATTTTAACTCCGGGTATGCTTCCCGAGCCTGATATCATATCACTACCTATCAACATACTGACACTGTGGCAACGTCATTGTGAAAGACCTAAAGATGCCTTCCCTGTGTTGGAAGTTAGATCATGTGGTGAAGGTAATTCCTGGATCAGATAGCATGGTTACAGTGGCTTAAGTAAAAATGCAATAAGGCATCTTTCTGCATCCAGTGGTGAAACTTTGTCCCATGCCTATGACAGCACACAGAAAATATTCATTTTAGGTGGGCAGGAATGTTCGGGCTGTACATAGTGTGATTACATAACAGCATAATTTGAGTGTTATAGAGTGTACATGGTTGACAATGCTGTTTAGACATGTCCTTTGAATTCGGCACCAAGCCATCACCACAAATGATGACAAAAGACTAGTGTGGTTCAGCATGGCAACCGGTTATTTGCTTGTGTTTTTGTAACTTCATCAACATCACGAAACATTGTAACAGTTAAACCGATGTCAGCAAAACAGTATTACCTTACTTTCAACTCTACTGTCAACAGTAAATTCTTTAGTGACTCAAGTTGACACACTAAAAATTGACAACTGCATTCTAAAAATGTTAGCAGAAGATTAGAGGAAAGAGTTTGAAAGCCCTTAAAAACAACTTGAGGGTGTTGGTGCTGCGACAACACGAAACCAAGCTCAAAATCTTTCACCCAAGTTTTTCAGCAACCCAGTAATGCTCAGAACTCCTCGGTACTTTGTAATGAGGTCAACGAGCTACAGTCAAAAACAGCGTCCAATCATCAGAACAATGAGAACAGTCAGTAGACTAGCAACGAAGACTACTAATAAACAGACAAAAAAATCAGCCTCGATCTCAAAGGAAAATATTCAACACGCTAAAACTAACTCGAACCAAATTTGTGTCCGTAATTCTACGTTATTGAATGTTGCAGTCAGAAAATATTCCTTCTGTTCAAAAGCAATTTTTGTCACCCGTTTCAAATCTTGAGAGAAAAATCTGGTTTTACATTCAATTAGAAATCAGCATCTGCTGCATTAAAGGAGCTCTCAAAAGTGATAAAGTATTTTCCCACACAGTAGTTAACAGTGTGTTCACTTACCTTCAAAAGCTGGAATAACTCACTATTAAACACAACAAACACCCCAACTAAAATCTCACATTCAGGTTTGGAAGAAATTATTAATCATTCTGGACTATCAATACAAAAAAAAAAGAAGTTATCTATCTACTACAAAATGTACAAGGGCGGTGTACTAAATCAGTTACTTTCTTTAAAAATGTTTTGATTGATAACTATCCCATGATATGTTTTACTGAAACTTTGTTAAATGACCAAATTCTTAATTCTCACTATTTTTACACTACCTGTACTATTAATAGAACAAACGAATCCAGATAAAATGTTGAAATCTTGTTGTGGAGGTAGTTGTCTTAATAGATCTATAAACAAATCATATTTTACTAATTCAAGACAATTATTTATCCAGGAATGATACTCCAAACATTGACACAGTTTGAATTGAACTTAAAACTTAACTAATTACTTCTAGGAATTATTTACATTCCTGCATCTACTACATTAAAAGATTATCAAACAAGTTATCATCCATCTTTAATAATATATTTTTGTATAATTGTAACAAAACAAGCTCCACCTCATTATGCAAAACCTAGTTAAGATAAAGGTGACTACATAAAGGTATATCTCATGTGTCTACTGTATGAATGGACATTTTTACATAACCTCCAATAAATAGAGACAAAAGTCGTCCCCTTACTAACACCATTACCCAATTCCTACTGAAAAGCCACCACTACCCAAGCATATTTTAAGGTTTAAAAAATATTGGAAACAATTTAAGTAAATACAAGATATTTTTCACTACCAGGTGTATGTATTTCATATGCAAATATCTAACAAGCTCTTAAAGTAGACAAATTCAGGCGACAACAAATAACAAATGATAAAATTTAAAATAATCGAAAAAATTTCTGGCTCTGTAATAAAACTTCTAAACTTTTCATCAGTCCATTAACAGCTATCAATGTAAATAATGAACTTATTTATGAACATTATAAAAATAGCTAATGAATGTGCCAAAACCCAAAATGTCTTCCGACACATACTCTCACGAGTTAGGTAAAGGTTATAAACCGAGCATATGTATTTCTACAATAATCTGTCCAGAAAACATTAGTAAGAGCCTAGTCCTTGGAAATATTAAAACTTAACAAAATCCCTAACTTGACAGTCAAAGGCTGTGCAGACATATTGGTCCCTATTTTGACTTATATTTTGTACAATTTGTAGCGAGACCTGTCAATAACCCAAAAAACCAGGCCAATTAAACCCTATCAATGGGACTACCAAAAACACGAGCCATTTTCAGAAAACCACTTTACTGATCATAAACAAGCACCATGGGCCAACTTACACTGATTTTACATTCATAACGCTGCATAATCAATCATACAACCAACCAAACTGTGAATTAAAGAGTATGAGTTGCCTGAAGAGAAAATGAGGTGGGTGAAGGGCCTAGAAAAGTATAGTTTGGAAATACTACTCAGTAGTTAAAACTAACCCTTCAAAGGTAAGGCGAACCAAACAAATAAATGCTTAAAGCTTACTGCCATTTCATCTACAAGGACCACTTAGAACTCAAAGCAGAATAACAAAGACTTGCACGAGTGTGCTTACTAGGACAGAAGAGTACCGCCTCCGCTAGCCGACCAAACGCAAAAAAGCAAGTTTGCCTCGAGTACGCTGGCTGAGTGCTGGAGTAGGTGGGCGGAGGGGTAGGGTAGCGAGGGTGGGAGGAGGGGATGCAAGTGTGACACTAGAGGACTTACTACCCCAACCTCACACTAAACCATAACATACTAGAGAACACTCGGGGAGTATCGAGGGCCAGGGGAAGGCGGATTATGGCAGGTGGCTTCAAACTGTGCTGTCTAAACGAGTCCACAAAATGGCATCCAGCCTGGAAGGTTGGACCACACAGCAACCAAGAACACGAACAAGGCAGGCAAGGGGAGGAAGGGAGAGGTAACAAAGAGAGGAAGAGAAAGGGCATGTGACTCACAACTTATGAGCTCCTTTTACAGACAGTTTAAGAGAAACAGTTCCAGTATTTAAGCTTGTAGAACATACCAGTGTAGGGCGACCTGTACAATTTTTCCTATGTGGTTCCTGGCTGAACGCTACCCAACACTTTGGAAAGAAATTGCAGTTATTCCAATCCATAAAAAAGGCAGTAGCTACAACATGCACAACAATACTATAGACTAATTTCTTTTTTTGTACATTTTCTCAAGTACAGTGAACCCCCAATAACACAGACCTCGATGTCCCGGACTTCACATAACTCTGACAGAATTTCAAAAAACAAAATTAATTTTAGTTAAATTATTTTTCGATCAAAAATAATAAGAAAATTGTGTCTGCCTCATTTAAATCCATAACATTTTATTTAAAAAGAGTATTAAGCTTTAAACGCAGTTGCTCGTCACTACTTAGCCTTTAATAATCCCACCGTAAAATATCTGGCAAGTTCCGTGTGGTTAAATGTTGCTAGCGAGGCGCGCAAGTGGAGATGTAACTCAGCAGGCTGATCTCCCTTCTTTATCTTTCCTCCCTCTTCATCACGCGAGCCACACACATGCGTGCGTCATAAATAAACATTTCAGTATGGTACTGGTGAATTGGACGGTAACTACAGGTCACAATGGCACGTAAAGGGAAAGTTATTTTCTTCTGGTATGTGCGATAAATTCAAGATAGCAAAACAATTTGTTCCGGACATTAATAAAAAAATTAATAGCCATTGGTTTGCATTGCAATGTAGGCAAGGTGGTCAGAGGGTTTTACGGCCCTTACAAGCAGATGAGGGTGAAGTGAGGTGAAAGAACAAATCAACATCCATGCCCGAGCAAGGATTCGAACCCAGGGCCTCTCGCACTGTAAACTGGCGCCTAACCCACTATGCTAGAGGCTGGTGCGATATTGAAAAAAAAACAGGGCTTGATAAATTATATAAAAGGGGGGCAGAAAGGGGCATTTGCCCTGGGCCGCACAATCTAGAGGGCCTCGCTTTTGAACAAGTTAAATAATTACAAGGAATGGGCTTTTATTGAGTTCCCATTAACGTTGATGGTATCTGTGAAAACTATTTTAAGTTTAAAGTGTGTGTAGAGACGTCGCTGATATATGACGACGCAGTCAAGGTAAGATAATATGGAGGGAGGCCTATAAGCGCACATTATCACTTCAACCACAGCAGTGACTTCTACTAAACAAAAAAAAGGAGGAAAGGTAGTCTGAGATTTACGTTTCTCCTGGCCTCATTTTCTAACAAAGAAGCCCTGATCGTTATTTCCAGATTGAGATGTCAATTCCAAGAAACTTAGAAAGATACCCCCAGGAAACATTTGGAATGGTTGAATGATACATATCTGGAGGAGACGGTAAACAAATAGTACATCAGTACACGAGAGATTGTGATATGATGTGTAGAACTGCAAGCCGCAGCTGACAGACTGACTAATCTCATTTCTGTTACATACAGTAATTTAGACACTTGTCCGATACGTAACAATTCATGGTCTTAAATGCATTGTTTTAATATTTTTATTGCTTTACTTTTGGTTGTTTTTGCTCCCATTTAACTCAGTTGAATGTGATAAGAGTTTTTTTGCTTTTTAGTGTTACAATTTGTGTAAGAATAAAGCTGTAAATTACATGTTTAATGATTCAGTTTATATGCATAAAATAAAATTTTAAAAATCCAAAGTGTTAAAATGAGTTCACATGTTTCTGTACAGTGATCCAAAAGGATTGTTAATAACAGTACCGTATCTGCTCTCGTATATGAGAAAAAATATTGTGTCATCGGAACTCTGTAGGAGGTGAGCGTAATTATCAGGCTAGCAGTTGGCTGCAGACACTGTGACATGCTGATGTTAAGCAATTTTTCACGTAAACATCTCGTGAGTTGCATGTGGTCACGTGCGGTGTTTGCATTGCTGTTGAGACTGTACCGGTTGACCTTGACTACTTCCGCTCGCGCTCTGCCTCCCTAGCTTATTTTCAACAATTATATCTCACACACACACACACGCACATAGACTGTCGCCAGCCAGACGAGAGAAGGGGGTGAGAACTTTTATGTGGTATAGTGGTGGAAGGGTGGCTTGGTGCCAGCTTCTAGCACAGATAAAAAAAGATCAGCCAGAAGTAGCATAAAAAATAAATAAAAATGAATCTGCCGGCCCAGGATGTTTGACATTCTTTTATAGTTCTCCACGTTACAGTGATAAATTCCCCACAACAGTGATAAATTCCCCACAACCTCCTCCTGTAAATTGATGCGTACAAAGCAGTGTATATTGCCACCTCTTGACTGGTAGAAATGATAGCGTACTGATTTCCTCACGTTTCTTGTGATTATGTGATTAATGACTGATTACCCCTCCTCCCCAGATGTCACTCGATTACACAGACAAATCGTAACTCGGATAACTTCTCCCCCTTTTAGTCCGAGTTATCGAGGGTTCACTGTGTGTGGGAAATTTTGCACTGACATGTGCCATTCCACACAAAAATAGACTTTTTCAACTGTAACTAATTTAACTGAATTTCTGTGGCTTATCTTAGCATTCCACTCAATAAAACACAATATTCTGATCAAAATACTTGAAGCCTTAGGACTTAATTTTATTTTAAATTATTTTCCACTAAATTATCCATGATGTTATTTTATGTTGAAATACAAAATAAAACCTTCATTAAATTTCAGGTTACTTCCAGGATCCCACAGGGTTGGTTCTCTTTCTCTCTGATTATTTATAATATTCATTGATGACATAATGAGCATAATCAGCCACTCCTAAAAAATTCTTTGCCGATGGCTTAAAAATTTCCCTGAACATTACATCTCCAGCAAGCAGACAGTTAGGTTTCTACAAGATTATGTTAATTCAATAGAGGCCTGGTGTACTCACAGCAAAATGATGTCAAAAATATAAATACAGCACTCTGTCATTTTCACCAGAAGAAAAACTTAATTAACGATAATTAGGAACTTAGTAGCATCATAAAGATAAACTTGAGTATGTTAGAGACCTTGGTATTCTCCTTGACCACATTTTAGTCATGTAGTTTAAGAGTTTGAATGTATCTGTATGTAAACATTTTTTTCTCTGTCTTCTCTCTAGTGTTTTGTTACTGTATTGTCCTTTGTCTCTGTGAAGTCTTTATGTGTTTGTAAGGCCTTGCAGCTGTTGGGAAACTCTTTAAATATTTATAAATATAATAGTAATTTGATTTGTCGACAAACTTTGAATGTCTTGCTAAAATTCTTCTTTGTTTTATGCAGAACAAGGCTATTTCTGATGTTTAATTTGGTCTCATCTACCAGTATAACGACTGTCCATACTCTTGCTAGTTGTATATGAACTGTAAACAGTATACTGTGACTCTTTGCAGGTTTGACCTACTTGAGAACACTCTTAGCATTCTCATAGGAGACATAGGAAATTCATGGTTTTGTGTACCGTATTTCTTGACCCTTCTTTTCCATGTGACACTCTTCTGACACAAATTCTATTGATGAGGTAGACTATTCAGATTTGTTTCGTCCATGCCACTCTGGTCTATACCACCAGAAATCACAATAGCTTAGCTTCAGCAGCTCAGCTCCTTGGCAAAATATATCAACAGGGTTTTCCCCTGAACTTACGTGACCCCAGTCTTTAATGTTGGTGAGTAATTGTACTTCTGTAACTTTGTTGGCTATAGATGTTTTCATTTGAAAGGCTATAATCTTAACCATGCTAAACCACCATTGAATTGATCAGAGCTGTATCTGGCTAATATTTACTTTCATTGCTTTAGTTGTTGTCTCCTGACATGTGTTGGCTAAAAGTATTGAACCATAAATAGTTCCAATTTGGGGAAAGAGAGTTGTTTCAAATAATCAACTCTAGATTGAGAACACAGAAGTTTGACAGTTACAGCGTAATTTTCATGTGTTGATGGTATGTAGATACAGGCACTATATGCAGACTCGCTGGCATTACAAAATCCGTGAAGTTGCAATTCTTTAGTTTTAACTGTGCAAATTACAATCCCATTGATTGCAGATTCATAAAGGCTTGGTTTCAGTTGCCGTGTTAGATTATTTTATTTTTCTCTTTTATGAAATCCAGGGAAGAAAAATGTGGAATTTCAGATTATGCAGCAAATTCTGCTAAACTTGTGCTACAGTATAGGCATGGCAGTTGAACTTTTGTGGTGTGTTTAGGTCACTCTCAGTGTTTGACTGATTGCAGCCTAAATGTATGTTATACATGTTATGAGTTCAACTACGGTGCTTATGCTGTAGCGCAAGGTAAATATAATTTGCTGTGTGATTGCAAATTACAAATTTTTATTTTCAGAATTTCGTAAAAGGTACTGAAACTGAGCCTCAATAGCAGATAAATAGTTGAGATTGACTGTCAAACCAAGTACAAAGTATGTCTCTCGAAAGAGGTTGATCCCATCCTATTTTTTCTAACCAGAATTGTTAAATGAAAATCTTGCACTTGACAATTATTGTACCTAGTAGACCTCAAGAGTAAAATATAGATGCTATCATAATACTTAAGCATTTCTTTGTATGAAACATTTCACATGTTATATGTTTAGAGAAGATAAAAACTTGTAATTGACTGGATGCTGTAGTAAAACCTTAAGTTTTTATAGTTTCTTCGTAATCAAAGCTCAATGGGAATTTTTTTTCTCTTGTTTTGTAGAGGAACAACATGAAGCAAGTCTGGAACATTTGAAGACCACGTAACAAAATGTAAATCCACCACTGTGCATAATTTCAGTTAACTCATTTTGACCCTGATAATGTCTTTAACATAGAACTATTGTGCTGCATTCTTTATTCTACAAGGTAATTTGGTGTATTGTCTGCTTTCAGTTTCTGCCAACTTCATGTGGCCAGGAATTGAATGAAAGTCAACTTGAACAGTAGATTCCACCATTAAATTGTCATTGAGAGCAATATAATTTATTTTTTCAGATGCATTGATTAGGGATCTGAACTTCGTTGTGGAGCTAGATTCATTTACAGTAGCGTGGTGAAACATTTAGTTGCAACTGATCTTAGCTTCTACTTCAATCTTGACTTGTACAAGTGCCATCTGACTTAATTCCGTGTAGTCTTCCAGCATATGTTGTAGTGTTCCTGCATTTTTTTTTCCACTTTTCTTTCCAAGTTGATGAAATATTTTCCTTGCAATTAGGAATGACGTAACTAATTGTTTGTGGTTTGTGGCTATCAAGCTGTACTTGGTAATATTCAGTGTTAAGTCTAATAGTGTGATTGACAAAATTCCTTTTATTTTCAAATTCTTCTGTTATTGGTTTTGTAGGTAGGTAGTTCAACTGACCAAAACCTTTCTATTTTTTGTTTAATGGATCTGACTGGGTGAAGTAATTATTATTAAGTCGTTGCTCGTTTTCATTCATATGTGAAGGATACAAATAAAATGTACTCTAGCTTTGTGTTTTGCAGGGTAGGCATCCGCCACTTGTGTATTTGCTGTTTATTCAAGTTCAAAATCATTTCAACTCCAGTGAGTAAGTCAATTTTCCAGGAGGATGAAATTTATTGTCTGCTAAGTTTTAAGTTTGTGGGTTGAAGACATCTGAACGAGAGAGACCAAAACGTGTAATTTTTTTGTAGGGTGTTCATATTGTGTGTGATAGTTATCATGCATTATTTATCCATTTAATATCTACTTGAATTCTTTTGAACTGCAAATGTCTTGCCATATTATCATTAGTAAAGTTTAATTTTGAACAACTGTCATGAATCGCGAAGCAAATGTTTAATAGATAAATTTAACGTTTGTAAATAAGTTTATTTTTCTGGGTTAGTAAGAGTGGTGTTTTGTTGTGGTTGTCAGGAGGAAGTATGGAGACGAGTGGTAGAAGGAAAAGTGAGGTAGTAAAATAAAGCAGAAGGATTAAAGTGTCGAAGTATATGTTTGTGTTCCATTTATTTGACATTACAACAGGTTATGGGCCCAGTGACATTGTGCTGGCGGTAAAATAAGTCAAATGTGGAACAAGAAGCTACGTGCTTAGTGGAGAAAATGGCTTCAGCGGCTTCGGACGATTTCAATCATGTAGAAAAACTTATAGGCCACTCAAATTTTAGTGTGTGGAAGTTTCAGATAGTGGTGTTACTTAAAGCTGCCGACGTTTACGAAGTGATAACCACCGCCGTGAATACTGATACAGAAAAGGACAAAGATTGGATTAGGAAGGATGCCAGGGCTCAGAAGTATATTATCACAACGATCGACAGAAGTAACACCC
>PNEQ01009642.1:0-13361 GCA_003012365.1 Medauroidea extradentata
GTTGAACTTCGAAAAATCCTTAAATTGGCTAATATGCATTTTTACGAGTGTCCTATTAAAGTAAAAATCACGATGATAGGCCGTCGGGTTCGAGCTCTATCGACGTTTCTTCGGAAACACATTTCACCCCTTTTCACCCCCTTAGAGGTCGAATTTCGAAAAATCCCTTCTTAGTGCTCGCCTACGATCTGAAGGGAACTCCCACAAAAAATTTCACGATTCTAGGTCCAGTGGTTTGGGCTGCAGTTTGATATGTCAGTCAGTCAGTCAGTCAGTCAGTCAGTAAGTCAGTCAATCAGTCACCTTTCATTTTTATATATATAGATTACTGTGATATCATAACCGACTACACGCTATAGTTGCCTTATATCAACACAGTAAACATAATTAAGAGGGCGTGGTACGTAATGCAACGCTAAAAGCATTAATCTATAACTGTAGGTTCCTTGAAGCAATCCTAGACAATAGTTTTAGCCAACGTTTTAAACAAAATTGTTTCCAGTGTTACGAACTTCTGAGGCACAATCTCTGACGCCGGAACCTCGTGCATTTAACTGCGGCGCATGAGATCACGCGTAACGAATGAGTAATTCTGGATAAAACATTTACTCATAAAGTTGGCAAGTGCCATTATCTAGGATTGTCGTTGAGTATTTGATCCATATTGGCTTCGAAAAAAGCGTCGAAATCAATTGATTTTTTCAGCATTTATTTGTCTGCAACGCACTCTTACGACTTAAATAAAAAAAACCTGACTCACGGGATACTAAATTTCAAATCGATCAGACCAGTAGAATTGTTCACATTCACCTATATATATAAAAAAAACTAGAAAACAGCTGATAATCTTTAAACGGTTGAACAGATTTCCTTGAATCATTTCTAAGAACACTCTCGATCAAGTCACTTTTCAAACAAAAAAACTAAGTCAAAATTGGTTCATTCGTTTAGGAGCTACGATGCCACACGTCAAACTTATAACACCCGTTTATTTTTGTGTGGGTGGTTAAAAATTGTCACGAGTTTCACAACACTACAGGTGAAATAATATATTTTTGCTGGACATTTTTGTTTAGAACCAACGTGGCGTTTGTATAAATTAAAGTGCATTAGAAATTACGTATTTTGTAAGTACACATATGTATAGTTATATGTAAGCTGGGTGAGTCAGGACGGAGCGTAAATTTTGCGTTTTGATAGTTTACGTAAAATTAAATCGAAAATATGTTTTCAATTGATTCATAAAGTGAATATAGTGGGTGAAGAGGTTTTGGTCAGCGCTTAACATCGAGGTCTTTAGCGCTGGTGAGGGGTGATATGATGTGTGTATGGAGCAGCGCCGGAATGTATGGGCGCGGGAAACGGGAGATACCCGACAAAAACCCGCCGAGCAGCGGCATCGTCCGGCACGATTCCCACGTGCGAAAATCCGGGGACCAACCCCGCCGGGAATCTAACCCGGATCGCCTTGGTGAGAGTCGAGAGGTCTGACCCCTCAGCCACCGCGGCCCCTTGAATATAGTGGGAATGCTGCCACCCAGAAAATATACTTTAAAATTATTTAAATAAAATAAAAAGTACTGGGTCTGTTATTGTTTTGAATCTATTCTGAGGGTTAAATTTAAAATCAAGTGATAGTTTATTTTTATTAAATTTACAATTATAGCCGATTTTTTGGACAGCATTGCCCAAAATTATAATTCAATGCACGGACCAATTGAAAAAGAAATATTTTGGATGCAATTTTCGATAAGTTCTCGCCACGAGATATTAACACACGTTTTCCTATCTCTATCTCTGTATGTAAACATGTATTGAAACTATTTTTAAATATCCTTGTTTACATATGATTTTATTTATATTATGGTTGTAATTTCAATCACAATGTTAGCTTTCAACATTTCACGATATCACGCTTAAAATGTTTCCTGTGAAACATTTTTACTGTTGTAAAAATTATCGTGATAAAAAGTTTGCAAAGTTTTGAATTGTAAAAATATTGTTTCTGCTGGGTTCGGTCATACGCCTATAGGTAGGGACCCCTGTTTTTCGCGAAAAGAATTTTGCCTCAGTTTGTTTCAGTGCCTTACGTGCACATCTGCACTTCTGCTTCATGGTTATTGGCAGCGTGTCTACGTAAAGAATCGTATATGATTTGACTGAACTAAAACAATATCGTTCCTGCAACACCACGCGTCTGTTATTTGCCGGTAGAATCCCACGGCCCGAGAGAGTTAAAATATCCAATCACTGACCACGAAGCAGAACTGCAGATCTGCACGTAAGGCACCAAAACAAAGAGTGGAAAAATTCTTTTCGCGAAAAACACGGTCATACGCCTATAGACCTGCCACCCGCAACACCGCTGTCCCCATTCGCCTATCACTCATCCTCTCAGCCAACAGACAGGCGCCTCGGAGCGCGCGAATTTCAAATCTGCACAGTAATGTTTACTCCCGAAACTTTCCAGGGTGTCATTTCCAGACACATGTACGCCGATAATACGTACATATTTTTACGTTGTTTGCTACCCATTCAGTTTGCTACCACTAAATCCGGAACACCATAAAAATATAGACACGTGGAAAGAAAGAGAGAGAGAAAGAGAGAGAGAGAGAAAGAAAGAGAGAGATGGGGTTGATGTAAAACCAATCCTAATCATATTGAAACTCGTCCCATGAATTGTAACACGTTCATTTTGGTAAATTTAGTCCCAAATACTTAATTATGACAGTACAGAGTTCAACATTAAAATACTTACGCACTTGACGCATGAGTGATGTTGTAGCGTGCCGCGCCTATTAATTACTACGCGAAACACCTAAACTTATTCACAATATGTTTATCAACGAAAACAACACACAGTTAAAATTAGGCTTCTATCATTTTGAAAATGCAACGTGCTTATTAGAAACATGTTTTGGGGCCCTTCAAAATGGTTAAAAATTGCTTTTTTAGACAGCTTTAACTGGAAAAATACCACCTGAGTTCGTAAAACACAACGTTGGAAGCATGCGTTGGACTTGACTACAAACTTTCCACAAATAAAATTATAGGGTCGGCGTTTTAAATCCCACAGGAATAGTAGTATGAAAACACTGCCGGCCAGTTTGGCGCTCCGCGAATATAAGCGATGCTGTTACCGTCGAGTGTGGATAGCTGAACCAAATACCTTCACTGTCTCCGCGCATCAAACGCGGAAAATTACATCCGGTGTGTAGGCCTCTTAAGAGTACGTAGTAGATAAATAAACGCTGAAAACATCGATTGATTTCTACGCTTTTTACGAAGACAATGTGGATAAAATACTCAATGATAATCCTAGATAATGGTATTTGCTAACGTTACGAGTAAATATTTAGCCAGAATTACTCATTCGTTACGTGTGATCTCTTGCGCCGCAGTTAAATGCACGAGGTACCGGCGTCAGAGATTGTGTCTCAGAAGTTCGTAACACTGGCAACAATTTTGTTTAAAACGTTGGCTAAAACTATTGTCTAGGATTGCTATTGTTTAATTTTCGCAATTTGACTTCAGGAAACCTACAGTTATAGATGAATGCTTCTAGCGTTGAATTATGTACCACGCCCTCTTAAGGGCGCCGCCTACCCGCGCGTGAGTGGCTCAAAGCAACGGAGCTGTAAGGTTGACCTTGAAGCGCACATCAAATGCCGTGTCACCTCAACGAGCCAAGCGCTTAACTAGCGTGCAAGATTTCCGCCGAACGGTTTTTACTAGGGGACGTTAAGCGGTGACCATATAATTTTATTGGTGGAAAGTCTGCAACTAAGTTCAGTGCAGGTCGCAATATGGGTTTCACAGATATCCTGATAGTACATTTTGAACTACGGAAGTCTGACAAGGCCGTTTTTAGCCATGTTGGAGGGTTTAGAAACAGAGTTTTTTAGTAGCGTAGTGTCTTAATAATGAGGTTCCGACCTTGTCTGAAGTTTCTTTTCTTTTCGTACGTTGGCATAATGGACACACGTGGAATATTTTCGTACAAAAAACCCTGTTTACGAACACACTGCAACGCATTTGAAGCGTGGGGTAGGTGGCCGCATTAAGTCACAGAATATTCAGGAATACAGAAAGGAAATAACCGGTGGGACATTCACACACGCCAGAAACACCTACCGCCAATCAGAGTAAGGCGGTTGACCGGCCAATAGGAAACATGTATGAGCCTAACAGACGAGGGTTGGGCAGCCAATTAGAGCACAGGACTATGCCAACATTTCTGTGAGTGGGGGTTCGAAGCACTAAGAAACACAAACTCTAGCAATTTGTTTTGACACTTTGAGACTTCGGGTGTGAACGTATACATTTCATTTTAAAATGTGGGAAAAGAAAGAGGGACATAAGAGTCATAATTCGTACACCCTACGCTCGTTTTCTATACTGTTAACACGACCATGATGAGGCGCAGTTCGCCTGCATTAAATTAGTCACACCACAGGGGGAGAGTAGGCAAAATGCTGTTTTGTTAGTTGGTGATGGCAGTAATAAAATATTTTGCGCATTCATAGACTTGCACGCAAGTGTAAAAATATTAGCTTCATTTCGTGGTTAAGACAAGCAAATGCATAATATCAATGTTTACCTGAAAAAGCGGCAAATTCCAAACAAATAATCAATTTTCTTTACATACATCTCATCCGGGACAAGTGAAGCCAAACGATTGTATCATAGAATAAATAATACTACTTATTTATTCTGTGCTTGTATGAAGGTTATGTTCGGTTGCGATATCAATGGAGGTAGCTACTTGTATCCCACACCAGACTCAACCAGACCGCGGTCTTGGAAACCTTTTTGTCTATGATCCCACACCAGACTGAAGCACCGTCTCATTTCAAATCGTCCATTTAGTCTGTGTTAGAGTTGAAAACTAGCAGAATTAATACGTGCTAGTTACTGTGCTAACATTTGCACGCTACGTTGCCTTTTACGCCGAACTAAGGTTAATTCTACTACAGGTTAGAAAGATCAATGTTAAAAGTTTGGCACAGGAACAATTTATGCCACTTGAGCGCTGGAATCGTTAAGAGGTGTAAACTGACCAATCACAGAGCTTTCCTGAATTTTAAATTACAAAAGTTCATAATTTGAGAGCCAAAATTTGTTGAGGTGCTATGAAATTAGTAACTCGTATAACGGATAGCGCCTCAAGCTTTTAAAATTTACATATATTTTATAATTTGAAAAAATCTAAATTTATATACGTCCCTAGAACTTACCTATCTACATACGCCTATATTATGATATACCTTACATATTTATATGACAATTGTAATTAAAAATAAATATTTAATTTGTGGTGGAATTTGAAAATAACGTGTCTTAATTTTTTGTACTTTTAATTTATTCACTTTAAAATTAAATTAAATGACCTCTCTTCGCCAAGCCTAGTCAAAATTAATTTTACTGCGGTATCGTATATTACTATCAGAGACACTGGTAAATCGCGGGAAAAGTTGATTGTTTGCTAAGTTTCAACATGCTATGTATAACACTGAAGGTTGTGCACCTATATTGGCTATAGTTTATATGAAGCACTGTGTCCCTCTTCAACAGGCCCAATTATAACTGTACAGTTTTAACACAAAACGTAAGTGATTTGCAAGAAAACTGTTCACACATGTCACGATTTAGATACTATAGTTTATTGGAGACTATGTTAAATATTTTCGCGATTTTCCAGTGTCTCTAATTATTATACGTATGCCCCTTAGCGAGATCAACGCAACTACTCAGAGAAAAAGGTTTGGTTTGGTCAACCAGACATAATTTCGTATGTGGCGAAACAAGTATGTATTTGATCCAACACAATATTTGTTGACCGAACAATGTATAAAACACACTTAATATTTTCTTTGTTGGTCTAACAAAATATATATTTAACCGGACTAAACCCTCTTGTCGAGAGAAGTAGATCAATGAAGGCAACCAAATATTGAGTTGATTCAAGTTCTACACGACTGATTGTTAGAGATGATGGTTCATCGCGGGAAAACTTGACTGTTTGCTGGGTTTCAACACGCGTTCAGCTTACCAGAAGATTACTGGCTTTAATTCGTATTTGAAACTGTTACTCTATTTGACTGAGCCAATAAGAATCTCGATGTTGTATTATTTGATGTCTGTTATTGGTCTGCATACAACCAACTTACGTTGTTTCATAAGTATATCACCGAATCATATTTGACGCAAGAAACTACAGCGTTTTCAAAGGCACGTCGGCAGAAAACATTTTCGCGATATATAGAGGTACGTAAATTTCGCAGATACATTCCAGGTCAGGTTGAATGCCAATTATGTATACTTCATTGTCATGTCTGTGACTTGCTGGCGGCTGTTACGAAACGCGTTTGACTACTGCAAGCCAGTAGTAAATAAAGGAATAATGCGAAGTGCTATCGCTTGCTACCTACTTGTACGGTTATAAGCCAATAGATAATCGATTGTGGCCAGTGGGTGTATAGGACTGACAAGTTTAGGCTGCTGCCAGATGAATCCGCGAAATTGACGTACCTCTAGCGATATACCACCATCTCTACGGATAGACTATATACAAAACGTAGATATATATGGTTGGCTGTACCAAAGTTTTGTCTCTGTATTGCGGAGAATTTTCACTATGCCAAACTCTTTCATAAGAAAACACGTTTTCTTTATAGCCTGTAGTATAATTAACCTTAGCGGCGCGTGTGGGAACAGCAGACACTAGCAGGGATCCACTCCACCTGTGTAACGTTGTAACACGGCCCAGAACATCGGTGGTCTGTAAACACCTTCACCTTCCAGTCCGTCGGTGCTGAGTCTGCTCTGTGTCGACCCACCACTAAATATCCTCACCTCCGCCCCGGGACTACTGAAACATCTATTCCTGAACTCCAGGCTCCCTTCTGTCGGCCTCTGGCCGCTGATACGTTGCCTGCACAGGTCACACACTAAATAGTATTACAGAAGTGAAATGACGTCTTGGCTCATTATATAAGGGCGAACCTACCCGCTTATTGGCTGCCCGAGGCTATTGATACCAGCCCCGTATCTGTTCGGCTCCTGCATGTTACGGCAGGTTTCCTATTGGCTTGGATGCCGGCTAGTAGGGCAGCCGCCTTAAGAGGAGTCTTCGCTGGTGTCGAATTTCCACCTTTGACCCGTGGGAACAGCGTAGCGATAAGAGCCAGTGTCCCACGCTTGACGAGAAGCATATCGCCTCTACTCGCAGCGCTCAAAACTGGATGAAGTGTTAACCAACGCATGCCTCTCACTTTGCACTTTACGAATTCGGGTAATATTTTCGGAGTTACTGCAGTCTGGAAATCCCGTTTTAGCCGTTTTGAGAAGCCCGAAAATCATGTTTCTAATAAACATGCTGAATTTATGAAACTATTTAGTCATAACTCCAAGTGTGTGTTGTTTACGTAAATAAACATAATATGAATAAGTTAAGCGGTTTCGCGTAAAAAAAGAATACTCGTGACACGCTGCAACGCCATCCATGCGCCAGTCGAGGACTGCTCTTAAGGTGGTTTCACAATTGAAAACTTTAGCATTTGATAATGGCTTTGAATGATTCTCGCTATGGGACAGAATAATGAACTGTACTGTTGTGGACACATGCCATTGCAATACTTTGCCGTCCAAGAAACCTTAGAATGAGACTAAGGAAAAACACAAATAAACGAAGAAACGAAAAAATTAGAAAATAACCATAGTTTGGATGTACTCAACACACCCGTGAACCAAAACAACAGAACATGAAAGATCCCGTAATGAATCAGTTAACAACAAATAAAGAAAATTAAATTAACATAAAAATAAAAGTCTAATACAAAAGAAAAATTATTTTGTTTTGTATTCGACATTTATTTTTATGTGTATTTTATCATCATAAATTGGAAATAATAAAATTACTGGGCTTATTTTTGGAATATCTACGTGATACACATTTTTTGCAAGTATATAGTAATGACTTATGTATCACAATATTTCGGTGCTAAAAATAGATTCTCAATAGTTTTTCAACTGTCGTCACTTTAATTTTACATTTGTATTTTGCATTTAAAAAGTACTAAAAGTAACTAAAACGTAAAGTCAAATGTTAAAGTAATAAATTGTTTATAATTCTAACTGGCGGTAGGCATTTCCGCCACGTTGTTGGCCAGCCATTTTGCTGGCGTGTGTGATTGAGTTTGCAGGTCTGCCAACTTTTCCACTTCTGTATTCCTTAACATTCTGTGCACAGGTGTGGTTACAATAGACAGACATTTGCACAGTTTAAACCTTAAGAGCTTGTTCCTTAGTTTTACAGTGATTTCGAAAATATTTTTTTTTATTGCTAACTAATACTCATATCAAAATTTCACTTCACAGTTTTGACACTAATATGTCACAGTTTGTAGCTGAATTTTTTTGTAGCAATGTACAGAACGGTTTTTTTTTTTTTTTAGATTCCGTCACCTAAAGTAAAACGTTTTTTTTTTGTCGCGAAAATAAGCCAAAATTAGGCAAAATATTTTTTTGCTGTCGAATGGCACATTACTTTTAAAAACCTTCCACAGTACTGTGCATAGTATGACTGCACATTTCTCTCAAACTTTTTCAAAGTTTTTAGTTAATAAATATTTCAGATTATTGGCATCAGTCTGAAAAAAAAAAAAAACTAAGGAACATGCCCGGTACACACTGTCCATAATTCAGTATAGAATTCCGTACCTAATTCAGTACAAGTAGCACTGCGCTAGTGTGTACCGCAACTACGCTGGTTCCAGACAGAATTCCGTACTTAATTTCACAGATATAACCCGTCCTATTCTTCATCGTAGTGTATGTTCCCGAGCATGCACAATGCACACTTTAAACCACAGTATCTGCGAAGTACGCAAGCAGGGTTGCCAACGTGATCTGAATAGAAATGAAATTCTTGTTTCCTACTGAACAAACCTAAATAATGCGAGATTGTTTCACTTATTTAGTAAGTACATGTACGTCTTGTATAGTGAAATAGGTTTCGGGAATTTTATTGTTAAACACTTTATATAGCAACCAACATTACAAATATAATTTTTTCTTTATGTACCGAAACATGTTAGTAACAAATATAGTGTGTACACAGCACAGTAGTTGTGCTACCTAATTCTGATATAAAATCGCAATCAAAATTTATGAACAGAATTAAATAAGTAATTGAGTAGAGAATTAAGGATAATGTGTATGGGTTTAGACAGTAAGAAGAGTACTTATAGGCGCCTTCTACCTGCGCGTTAAAAGCTCAAAACGGACGGAGCTATAAGGGCGTACTTTAAGGGCGCATCAAGTTCCGCATCGCCTCAACGAACCAAGCGTTGGACCAGCTTGCAAGATTCTCGCCGATCAGATTTAAGTATGAATACCGATGATGACTTATCGCAGGGAAAATGGATTGCTCGCTATGTTTCAATGTAACGTATACATTTATGGCGTTTTTATTTCGTTACAGTAACGTCTGTAATTCTACTAGAAGGTGGCGCAAAAAGAACGCATGTATTTGACTTGCGTAGTATCAGTGGTGGAAGAAGATTGGCGGGGTGTTGATTTGTAGGTTAGAATGTCCAGTCATAGTAGCAATGGCGTCGTGGACCGTGCTTCATCGCGTTTTCACTGTTGAACTTTTCTTCAAAAGCAGGGGGCCGCGGTAGTCGAGGGTCAGACCTCCCGCCTCCTGCCAAGGCGAATCGGGTTCGACTCCCGGCGGGGCCGGTCACCGCATTTTCGCATGTGGGAATCGTGCCGGACGATGCCGTTGGTCGGCGGGTTTTCTCGGGATCTCCCGTTTCCCCCGCCCATTCATTCCGGCGCCGCTCCATACTCACCTCATGTCATCCCTCGCCAACGCTGAAGACCTCTATGTTAAGTGCTGACCAAAATCTCTCCCTCACTCACTCTTCAAAAGTAATGACTCTGTGAACAGTTTGAAATCCATGCGTTATTTTTGCGCCGCCCGTTATACAGAATGTTCCGGGAGTACACGTCAATAAAGAGGAGGGTGATAGAAGGGCCGAAGACCTACCAAATAAACCAAACTTGTATAATCCGATCAGGGGCGTCATTTCAGGTTTTTCCAGGGGGGGGCAAGATTTTGTTTTCTGTCGACAGTGACCTTGTTGCATCTTTTTTATTAATTAAGCATGTATAAATTAGATACTTAAATAATAAAACTTCAGTTTTATGTCCCTAAGTTAGCATTATGTACATTTAAAAATACAAAAAATATATACTTATACTCAAAAATTCCAAATCCGGGGGGGGGGCATTTGCCCCTCCCCCCTGTAGCGCCAAATGACGCCCCTGAATCCGATTCACAACCGTCTCAAAGTTACGAATTTTTAAAAGAAAATTTGGCTGTACGCTTTCCTGAGCTAAGCACTTCCCGGTGGTGGAGAAAGTAATGGTCGACGTGGAACCGAAGAAGATTAGTGTCGTCACATTTTAAAACACATTTCACGTCACTGAGAGTACATGTGGGGTAAAAAAAATTACTTTCACAAAAGTTGTGCTTGGTTCTTAACAGATGACTCTATTTTGCACGAGGTAAAAAAATATCCATTGGCCCCACAGTATGGCCAGTTAATTTGTAAAAACCAGTATTTTAAATTAACAAACGTCGAATCCAGTAAATGTGAAAACATAATGAAATGCAGAAGATTCACCCAATGAAAGATCAGCTATAACACTGAAAATAGTATTTATTGAAATAAACATTAACGCGATGTTTGAAATTATTAAAATGTATTTTGAATGTAATGTGTTTAATTTGTGATGATAAAATGAAATGTTATTAACAAAGGTGATAGCAGTCAGTTGTTTCATTATGCGAAATGTATATTACCGAAATGTAAAGTTAAGATATAGGCTATGACATTCCGACCTTGTCCGAAGTGTGTTTTATTTCTAACTTTAGCACAATGAGCAGACGTGAAATAATTTTGTAAAAGAAAAACGTATTTTCCCGCGCTTTACTAAACATTTTAAGAATCTAGACTTAGATATTCATTTTTTTGGTGGAGTCCATTCACCTTTCACGATGTCTTTCGTTTTCAAACGAATACCGTGAGCCGCAGAGGATCAATGGTCAGACCATTCGCCTCCCACCAAAACGATCCGGGTTCGATTCCCGGCGGGGTCGGTCCCGATATTTCGCATGTGCGAATCTTGCCGGACGACGCCGTTGGTCGGCGGGTTTTCTCTTGGATCTCCCGTTTCCACTGTCCCTTCATTCCGGCGCTGCTCCATACCCACTTATTGTCACCCCTCACCAGCGCTAAAGAACTCGGTGTTAAGAGGGTGTGGTAGATAAATAAGCTCTTAATTTTACAATTGAGATCTACGGGTTTTGAAAGTCAATGTAGAAAAACTACAAAACAACAATCCTTGATAATTATATTTGCGAACTTTATTATTTTCCCGGAATGTTGCGTATGTAAAGCGTAAAGCGCAATTAAATGTACGAGATTTCGGCGTCAGAAATAGTTCTCGTAACTCTAGAAAACTTTTTGCTCAGAAAGTTGGAAAAAAAATATTGTCTAGGATTGCTTTTTTTTTTTTTTTTTTTTTTTTTTTTTTTTTTTTTTCAAATTGGTTTCTACCTTGCACTCTTCAGGGGGATCAGTACCCGCCATTTTGGAACAATAGAACTTCTGCATTTTTTTCTATAACGTTTTACGCTTTGATAAGGCAGAGGAAATAGTTGGCTTGCTTCTCTTGCTTAATCTAAGGTTAATTGTATCTACTACAGGTTAGAAAGAAAATTAGTTTTCTTATAGGAGAGTTTAGCACAGGGAAAATTCTGCCGTTTTTCGCTGCTATCGCAAAGGGACTAGATAAAATACGAAACCGTAGTAAAATTAAATTCAAACATGCTTGGAAATGAAAGAAGTAAGTCAATTTTAAAGGCAAAATAACCCTATTTCGCGTTTCTAATTATCAACTTAGGCTAATTGTAACTTAAAAGTCAGGGAATCTCTGTGATTGGTCAATTTACACCTCTTATCGATGCCAGCGCTCAAGCGGCAGAAATTGTCCCTGTGCCAACGTGTTTAACACTGATCTTTACAACTAAACCTGTAGTATAATTAACCTTACTCACACTATACACGGTAAAAAAAAATTTTCCGTCGATTTACGGAATTTCCGGTCAAAATTTCTCCAGATACCTCCGTAAATTCACGGAAACTTACTTCTTAATCCAACAGAAGTTTCCGTATAACAGTTTCGTCACACGGAACTGAGCCGTATTTACATGTCTATAATGCTACAATTGCATTTATACAGATTTGCAGGTTTACTGGCGATGTTATTGAAATATAACCGTAATATTTACATCTGTCTAACCCATAAATTTTCGATTTTTTCGTGCAAGTGTCCGCAGCAGACTTACGGACATATTACGTATGATTCCGTACTGTATATTTACTACAGACATTTCCATATTTTACTTTTACGGACACTATTTCCACATGTTAACGCTATATTTCCGTTAAAATTTATAACTGTGTACATGAGAGTACTTTAAGTGGTACTGGATGCTGGTGGAATTTTGGTATGTTACTAAGGAGTACTAAACGACAGTTGCTAAAAACTCTCACAAACATTTGTTGGCATTCTTAAAAATAATTTTCGTTGTTTTACGGAGAAGTGCTGGTAAAAAATTCTCCAGAAGTGTCCGTTAATTTACGGAAGGCAACTAGCTCCACTTATGGAAACTCGCATAGTTATGTGACTTCTTTAGGATGCATTCGCATTAAAGCGTTTGGTTATTTATTTAGTTTCTTCTCGTAGTTTTTCATGTGTTTAGATAATGAAACACAATTTCGTATAACTGTGTTACAAAATAACGTTTCCGTTAATTAAACAGACGTTTCCGTAAAATTGCCCGTAAATTTACGGAAATTTTTAACAGTGTACCTGTGACAATCCACTGGAAAAAATTCTTTCTTCCTACGAAAGGTTACTAGTCAAAAACTAAGAAAGGTAGTGAAGGTGTGACAGTTGGGTAACACTTAAGAAGGTAATATGTGTGCCATGTCAGACGGGACATTTTAACAAATTCTCGTTGTATGGAACTTACAGAGAAAATTGATGAATTCCAAGATGGCAAGTAGGCCTACTGACACCCCTTAAGGGCGTTCAAGTGGGGAAACATTCATAATTTTATATTTGTATAAAATAGTGTTAGTTTTGTAGACATTACTGAAGAGTACATTTACCTCTAACGAAAAAAAATTAGCTCAGCCAGTTTTCCTGTAATGTCACTTCAAAGTCAAAATTTGCATAATTTTACTTCATACAAAACTTGAAAACCAGTAAATATAGTG